>CAJHQP010006587.1:0-37248 GCA_905132765.1 Moricandia arvensis | reverse complement strand
TTGATGCTCATACTGAGCACAAATTTTGAATGTTACTAAGCAAGGGGTCTAGGTGTTCAAGTACAACGAATTGGGAAATGTTGGATGAGGATAATGGAATGATCCCAAATCATGGTAAGATAAAGCTATTATGTATTACGTGATATATTCAATCAACGTTCATAACGTTGGAGAGAGGACACAAGAAAGCATGGGAGCTACGATTCATTAAAAAAATTGATTTAGAATGCTGATAAAAAATTATCGAGAAACTGACTCACAAGTATACGAGCGGGGAAAGGTGATTTTGAAGATACATGGCTTTTTTGTTGCACAAGATAAAGGTTTAAACAAGATAATAAAGCATAGAAATTTGTTTATTAGAAAAAAGGGCACATGATTAAGAATGAATCCTTTTTTTTAGTTAAATTGAACATTCAATTCCAGAAAAAAATGAAAATATTAAAAATATACAAATAATAAGTAGAGATAATTATCAAAATTAATCTAAAATTTGTTCCCAAAATAGCCACTCAATGAGAAAAAATGACTAAATATAGACTTTATTAAATGAACTGTAAATATACATTTATACTCTTATATTAATTAATCTAAAATTTAGAGTTTAGAGTTAATAAGGGTGGGGTTTTGGCATGTGAAGGTTTAATTTTTTTAAAAAATATATCATAATTTCAAAAAAAAAAATTATTTTTTGATTTTTTTCTTAAAAGGTCTTTTTTGTGACAAAACTCGAAAAATGTCTATTAGATATTTGCCCCCAATAAATATTTCTTTATCATCATCTTACTAATCAAAGCTTTAGAAAAAATTGATAAGAATTGACCACCTGAGTTTTGGTTTAAATTTGATTTCCTTGGTAAAGTTTGCATTGCCGATAAATCTAATATTAAAGGACCTTTGTACATTTAGAATCCAACACAATAAATACAAATCTAATTCATAATCAGGCCTCAAAATTGGGTTTCTTATTTGTGGGCGGAGAAAAGGCCCAATAAAGTCTGTTGTGGCCATGAAAGTCTTATAAATATGAAGACCTTACTTGATACATTAGCGTTTATGCTTTGCGCGCTGACAAGCATTAGCCGTGCCTGCCGTCTATCGTCCTTCCTCTACATATAGTCTTACGCCTCTCGCGGAGCAAAAACACGCCAGCCATGGACGGAACAGGAACACGATGTCTTTTACTTCCTATTTTAATTCTTTTTTTAAGCTACCAATCTCATGGTCTTCTCTTACGTTGTGTTGCCCATTTTCCAGACTTGAGAAAGCGTTTCTAAAGCAACCTAAGGTCTTTCCCTCAAGGTAAATGCCTTACACTGTGGAATTTCAAATTTGCAGTTCATTCATAGTTATATTTTTTCTTTGTTCTGTTCTTTGATCAGCTCTAAGAAATCATGGCAGGGAAAACGACCTTGCGAAGGGTGGAAACCCCGATTCATGGAAAAGCATTGGTTTAGCTTTTAAAACTCCTCGCAGAATGCCATTGAAGGTTTGTTTAGATCCTCATTTCCTTCCAAAGTATGCGAACATAAACTCCATAGGAATATGTTTCTCTTACAGACCTGTTAGATCCATGTCCTTGAATGTCTTAGTTTTATTGAACAAAAACTCTGGACTAGGTGCTTATGTTACACTGATAAGATCCGATGTCATTCAAAGTCTTATGCTTTAGTGAACAAAAACTCATCGGCACTTTATGTTTTCTTGCAACGATAGATCCATGTCCTTCCAAAGTCTAAGCTTTAGTGAACAACCAAATCAATTTTGTGATTCTCTATTGGATCAGGTTATTCAGGTCTGCTCAATAGTATCAGTTTGCATTGATATCCTTGATCCCTAAGGTTAAGACACTCTGATGATTCCTATTGGGAACAGGAAAATACATTGACCGAAATGTCCCTTCACGGGAACTGTTTCGGTTAGAGGCCGCTATCTTTAGCTGGTACATGCCACAAGTGCCAAGATGCAGAGGACCATTATCGTTGCGTAGGAATTACCTCCACTTTGTCAAGAAGTCATCAGAGCGTAATACATGCCTATATACAATTTACCTTGGTTGATAGATTGAATGCTTTTTTTCTTATTAAGATGTTAAAGAAAGCAAAAGTATCTATTCCTTTTCTCTTATTCAGGTATGAAAGAGGCATTTCTAACATCCAGCTCATGTGTCTCGCCTTGCTTCCGTGTCAAGGAAGGAACCATGTCATCATCGGACCAATGCAGCGTTATGCTTCGTTTTAGGATCAACATGAATGTATCTGTTTATTGTGGTTTCTCGGTGCAAGCTGAATTTGATCTTCTTTCTTATGATTGGTTAACTTCAGCCATTGCCAAGACTGTGGAGATTTCAATGTGTTTGAAGGTGGATACCAGCTGCGTGCTTCTGCTTTTCTTCAAAGAAAGCTTTCACTGGAATGTAAGAGGGGTCTTTTCATGCTTAGTTTATGTTTTTCGGATAGGTGCTGAACTCTGTTTATTACCCCTTTTTTCTTTATGGAAAACTTCCACTTTGAGATTATCAAGATTTAATGTTTTATTCACTGAAATTGTGTTTACTTTTATCAGCATTTAAATCCCAGTTTGGGGATATTACGTTAGGCAATCCTACCCTGAGTGTTATCATCTTTCATTTAGCAGTTTTAACCGGATGGGTTTAAGCCAATCCAGCTAGAAAATATCTTTATTGATTTTATACTAAGGTTACGTTTAAAGACTTGTGTATACATATCAAAATTCAGCAAAGTACAATATTATTTCATGTCTTAAAATATAACCCTAATGACTTCTAATTAGTTTGCATTGTACTCTTTATAGTCTATTATTTCTTTACTTATTAATAAAAACGCTTAACTGCCGACCTCTCCTTTTACTTAGTTCAACTTGAATGAGACATTCAAAGTAGATAAAGCGTTAATTGAGGTTAATGAGGTTAAATATATGTTTGTAACTGGGTTTATGACCCATGGTTTTACTTTTCTTTTTTGTTTGTTGTAAATTAAATTATTAAAAAGGCATCGTTTACACGAAGAGAAACCAATTCATCAAGAAACAGTTACACTTCCAGTATATTAATCAACACGTTGTCAATCGCATATGTACTTATTATGAGCCCGTTTCTTATAAAATTTAGATTATTTAATTTCAAATTTTTATTAGAACATGTACAAAATTGCCAAAGTAAAATAGTGTGTATTGATTAGGCAAGTATATAGTCAAGCACTAGTCGACAGTTTTTCTGTAAAATTTGCGTATTGTTTAGATGATCTTTATGAATCAAATGGAATTAAATTGTGGATCCAATCTATAGAGGGTTGAGTTACAGAATCGACTGATTTCTTTGAAACAAAGTCCATGTCTCCTCGGCATACAACCTTAAATGGGTTTGATTTTCATTTTCATTTTCATTCTTCAGCTAACCAATCTTCTCTAGTAGAAAAGAAAACAACAAAGTGAACATAAAAACGCAAACGGATGCATATTTGATGAAAGTAGCGTTTCTCCAAAGCACGATGTTCCTCCATCGCATATCTCTATCTCCAGCAACTGAGACTTTGAGATGTCACACCAAATACGATTTTTGTTATTGATCTGTTGTGAGTTTCTGTGCTCAACTCGAAATCGATTATGCAAAGAACAAAAGCGAAAAACTGTATTTGCGCATTCTTCATATTCTTTTGAGCATGAGCACAAGGTGTACGTAAGCACTTGCTGGTGGCTCAGTTACCTTGTTGTGAAACAGCAGCTTGGTCTCCAGCTTGCACCAAAGAAACTGAGTTTGACATGTCAGCTAACTCCACTGTGACGACAAGTTGTTTCTAATCGAATCTTTGCGTGGCACAGTGACACGTTACTTTGGATTTGTCTCACATTTCAGTACCTGCTGATTGATACTATGAGCGATGCTGCGAACTAGTAACTTTTCTCTTGCCTCGTAAGTCTAGGGTTTTTGGAATTTAATAACTGTATCCTTCTTGTGTTTATTGCGTATAAATACATCATACCCAAACATGTCCTCTCATCCATAAAGTTGATAACAACTAGGAAGAAAATGAAGACGCGTCTTGGAATTAAGATGGCGTGCTCTGCTCTGCTGTTTTTCATGATTCTAACACAAGACAAAGTTCTTGCAGACTTAGACAGCGAGTCCATAGGTACATTATTACTAATGGATTCATTCACAACGTCACATCTCCGCGAAGAATGACAAACATTTCAACTTGTGCAGGGATTAACTGGGAAGAAGCGAAGAATGGGGAGATGGTGAAGAGGCGAAAGGGATGCAATTCACCCTAAATGAACAACCATTGTACGTGAATGGTGTTTAACACATACTGGATGATGCGCTCTTGCAGCTGATACATTCGACTAGAGCAGAGTTACGACGTGTTTCCAACAAGCCTCATCAGGTTGGCCTGACGGTAGCCAGACATGGCGCTTCAACGACGGCACATGGAGAGCTCTCCAGATATCCCCCTCTGCTTTACGATGAAGAGGTCTCAAGGTAAAGGGTTTTGTATATATATATCTATCTGTCGGAAAACTTGTTTTAAAAGTGTGAGTGATCCACAGGCCCTCTCGACTTTGTGGTGAGCGAGGCCAAACCGAAAGCTACAAGATCAGAACTTATACTCTCACTGGTCAACACTGAACGACTATGGCGGCAAAGCTCAGTACCGTAATGGGGCAACGCCTACACGGCCTTAACCTCACCTCTTCTGATGGACGACTTCTTCACAACCCCACGCTCAGAGACTGCTACAAATCCCATGTCGTGGTGGTTGATTATTCTATCCGCATCTCTCTTCCTTGCGAAATTCATTGCCTTATTATCTTGAATGTTGGGTTGCACTGCAGACGGTGCTGAATAGAGTGACACTTTCACAAACATCGCATACAAGAATGACCCCACAATCTTCGCATGGGACTCATGAACGAGCCTCGTTGCCCCTCTGATCCTTCCGGTGACAAACTCCAGTCTTGGATTCAAGAAATGGCAGTGTTTGTGAAAGAGCTTAGATGCTAAACATTTGATAGAGATCGGACTCGAAGGCTTCTATGGTCCCTCTTCCCCAGCTCGAACCAAATTCAATCCCAACACCTACGCTGCACAAGTCGGAAACTGACTTCATCAGAAATAATCAAGCTCTTTGGCGTCGATTTGCTTCTGTTCACATCTATCCAGATGCATGGTAATTTTTTTTAATGCAAGAACAGACACTGCCCTAAAATATACATAGTAATTGAATTGCCAAAAACTGTAGGATATCTACGGCAGTATCAGATACTCCTGGAGTTCACTAACTCATGGATGCAAGCTCATGTGGAGGACGCAGAGATGTACTTGGGAATGCCAGTTCTCTTCACAGAGTTTGGTGTCTCTGCACATGACCCTGGTTTCAACACGACTTTCCGTGACATGATGTTGAATACGGTCTACAAGATGACTTTAACTCAACAAGGAAAGGAGGGCAGGTTGCCGGGAGTCTCGTGTGGCAGGTCTTCCCTCCGGGAGCAGAGTTCATGGATGATGGCTTACGCAGTTTACCTAGCTAGAGCTCACACCGCTTTCCAAAATTCATATCTCTGCAGTCCAAGCGACTTGCTATCTTCAACTCCTTTGTGTGGCTGGAGATGCAAAGTGGGCATGCAAGAAAAAGAATCACACTGCCCTCGATGCCCTACTCTCCCCCGACGAGCTTTAAAGTAGTACAACCTTTTGTGAATCACATCCGAATACAATTATCTGTCTATACAAGTGTTTATATATATATATATATATATATATAATATATATATATGTGTTAACTGAGAAGATCAGAGTTTACCTAATGAAGGCTTCGTTGATATTCATAACCGCCC
Source organism: Moricandia arvensis (assembly GCA_905132765.1). Lineage (NCBI taxonomy): Eukaryota > Viridiplantae > Streptophyta > Magnoliopsida > Brassicales > Brassicaceae > Moricandia > Moricandia arvensis. Next base: position 31,389 of record CAJHQP010006587.1, on the reverse strand, counting down.
ATGAAAATAGTTTGATTGTGAATGAAAAGCAGAGCTATATTCCAGAAAAAATTATTCAAGGAACAGAGTGTGTACATTTACATGATGGGGAATAAGTCAGAGTTACTTTTTGAAAGAAACAGTGGCTGCTTGCTTGATCACAACCCCAACAAAAAAAATAAGGGTGTCTGAGAGCAGTAGTGGCTGAAAGGCGTCCGCGTTTCAGAGAATCCCTTTCAGATATGAGTTAGTGACGATGTTTCCACCCTCTGCCTGAGTCAAGATCAAGTCCTGGAAATTAAACTGACTTGATCTCAAAAATTGAAATTCTTCAGACCTCAACAATACAACTCTGGACAAGTACAATGTAGTGAACGGTTATGAGTTAGTGACGATGTTTCCACTATGCCTGAGTCAAGATCAAGTCTGAAAATTCAACTGCTTGATCTCAAAAACTGAAATATTTTCAGGACCCTCAAACAATACTGGACAAAGTACAATGTAGTGAACATGAGCCATCTCCTCTATAGCCCCCATATCTCAATGATTAATCTCCCAAGTAACTTTTTCTAATTTTTTATATAAATTGATTTATTTTAAATTCGTAAATAAGATATTTACATATTTACCATTTTTTACTTTAACCTAATGTATTTTAGTGTAGCAGCCGACAATTTTGTTTTTTCATTTTTATTCTTCTCCTCTTCTCTTCCTTTTTTCTTTCTCTTTTCTCTGCGATTTTTCCCTCCATGCGATTCTGATTCTCTTTATGCGATTCGCGATTCTTCTTATTTTCTTCTCTTCTTCTTTTACCACTAAAACAAAATAGTTTTGGATAGACATATAATTCTAGATCTACGCAGTTTCGCAGAGAAAATGACGTAAATGAACATCTAACTCTGTTTGGACTTTAACGGCAATGGCTCTACCTATTGCTTCAGATTTTCTCTTTTTGCGCTTCAGATCTGTGTTTTCTTTGGATATAGGGTTTTTATTGTAAGATTCTGGGTTTGTATGATTAGGTTCTTGTTGTTCTTTATAGATATATATAATATATATTATATATTTGATTTATGGTTCTTATTGTTTTTGTTCTCCCTTTCAGAGTGTAATTCGTCTTTGTTATTCGTTTAATTCTTCAGATCTGAATTCAGTAATACTCAGTATAACTAGTATAACAATGGTAACTATGTATACCTAACATATTAGTAGTACGTAGTATTACCAGTATAACTCAGTATAACTTGTTAAACTCAGTATAACTAGTATAACTTGTAAAATTCAATATAACATAAAACGCAGTATAACTAATATAACTGATATATCTATCTCACTAGTAGTACACATTATTATTAGTATAACTTAGTATAACTAGTAAAACTATGTACAACTAGTATAACTCGGTACATGTAACTCACTAGTAGTGTGCAGTATATCACCTATAACTTAGTATAAACTAGCAAAAACTCAGTATAACTAACTAAGTAATACTTAGTATAACGAAGTAGAACTCAATATTAACAACGTAAAAGTATCATTCTGATTTTGAAAATTTGAAACTGCGATTTAAAATTTTAAAAATCTTTTTTTAAATAGAGAAGGGTAAAATCAGATATTCATATTTCATTAAAGTTATAAAGGGCATAAGAGATTTGAGAGGCCCATAGAAAATTCTTATATGACAAAGGGGGGTATGGAGCACTTGACTCAGTGAACGGTTGTTAGGGGCACAAAAGAGCATCACAAAACCGCCAGAGCCATTTGCCGTCTTTTGTAAACTTAGTATTGGTCTTGGTCAGAGACAAAGGCTCCCAAATTCATGCGCCTCTTGCACTCCCACTTTCACACTGCAATTCAATATTCTTTTTAAAAATATTTACTTAAATAACATAGAAAAATTGTTATATAAATCGCATAGCATACATCTTTTAAAATTTACTTAAATTTTAAAGACTCTATGAAATTATATTCTCAAAGATATGTTAGTTTCATAAAATATTGCTAATGATGATCAGACACGGCATGTTCCAAGGGTGTGAACGAGTTATCACCCGAGGGATGCAAACAGCTCGTCACTCTAGGGGTGCAAATGGTTCTTCACCAAAGAGGTGCAAACAGATCATTACCTGAGAGGTGCGAATGGATCGTCACCTGAGAAGTGCGAACTGATCGTCACCTGAGAAGTGCGAACTGATCGTCACCTGAATGGTGCAAACGGGTCATCACCTGGAAAGGTGCGAACGGGTCGTTAAATGAAGAGGTGCGAATGTTCGTACCCGAAAAGATGAAAATGTGTCTTGTTCGAAGAGGTGCGAATATGTCGTGTCCAAAGGGTTCGATCATGTCATGAACGAAGATGTGCGAATGGGCCGTGTCCGAAAGGGTGCATATGTGTCGGACGAAAGGGTACAAATGGTTCGAGACCAAAAGGTTGTGAATGTATCGGGACTGAAAAGGTGTGAACGGTTTGGGACCCAAAAGGGAGCGAATGGTTCGGGACCAAAGAGGTGCGAATGGTTAAGACCAAAAAGGTGTGAACGTGTTGATACAGAAAAGGTGCAAACGGTTCGGGACCAAAAAGGTACGAACGGTTCAGGAACAAAAGGGTACAAACGGTTCGGGACCCAAAATGGTGCGAACGGGGTCGGGACCGGAAATGGTGCGAATTGTTTGGGACAAAAAGGTGTGAATATACCATCATCGAAAAGATGCAAATTTAACGTCACCGAAAGGGTGCGAATTAACGTCACCGAAGGGTGCGATGTAATGTCACCCAAAAGGGTGTGAACATAGTGTTACCGAAAAAGTGCGAACATAATGTTATTGAAAGTGTGCAAACATAATGTTACTGAATATGTGAAGATGTAATTTCATTAGAATAATATGACTTGAATCATGCAAGTTATTGATCCTTATGGATGCAAGTGACATGGGGTTAAGGCCGAGCCGTCATAAGTGGTAAACATATTGTTCATAGTTGATGCTATGGACTATGATCCATGGGTATGGATCGATGGCTCAGAAAGAAGTGTATATGAAGCAACCTTAAGGTTTTATTGCACCTTGTAATAAGTGTATACATTTATTTGTATGGGTAAAGAAAAGCACCTAGAGAGTAACATTAAATGTTTAATGAGATATCTTATCAAGTGGTTTGAGTTAAAAATATTAGGATAAATGTTTATATAACAAAGTGATGAGTCATAATGGAATAATCATTTGCTTATATATTGATGATATATTGATCTTTGGGCACTGACCATAGACAAGTAGAGCTTACAAAAGCATTATTGTCATCAAGTTTAACAATGAAAGACATTTGGGCAGGTGGATATGATTCTTGAATTCGAATCACACATACAAGTAAAAAAACTATATTTTACAAAATCTCATTATATTGAGAAAGTTGTTAAGAAGTTCAACTATGAGATTGTTCTCCCAATGAGAACTCTCATGGATGTGAGTGTGAATCTTGTGCCTTATAAAGGACAAAAAATATCACAACTCGAGTATTTCAATGAAACCATAATTATGGTTTGTCATAAGTCAGATTTTCTTCGGAAAGAGGTATCTTGATGCAAGTTGATTACTAACAGAAGATTCTTCTTATATAAGTGGTTGAGTGTTTTGCTTGGGGAGATGTCATTTTATGGGCTTCCAAGAAGCAAAATGCATGAAAATTTGACCATATAATGGGAATTTGTAGCATTAGCATATGTCAGTAAATATGCATACTGGCTAAAAAATTTAATTACAAGGTTCCATTGTGGCCGAAATAGTATAACCAGTTTCTATCTATGATAGTGAAGAAGTCTTAGTTAAGATTTCTAACTAAGTGTATAATGGTAAGTTGCGACACCTAGCATTAGATACAGCATAGTATGTGAGCTGATCACTTACATGGTGATTACCAAAGAATTTGTTCGGTTTGAAAGAAATGTGAGCATATCATTTGAAGAAATTATTAGCTAGAGACTTAGTAATTGAGTCTGTAAAAGAGATGAGTTTAAAGTCCGTTTGAAATATTTAATGGTGGGATACCAATTCCCCTCTAATACAATGTTAGAGTCTGAATTCAATGTGGAAAGCCTACACTTAAAGATTGAAGCACATTATTTTTATTTCATCCGAATGTATGTGCTTGGACCTACAAGAAGTGATAGGTTGAAATTATTATTAATAAATACTTTGAAAAGTGCATTTGCAGGCGCATGACTGAAAGTATTTACCTATATGAGTGTGAAGTGATGTCGCTTCAATAAAACATGGCTTGGTTTTGTATGCATTCATGAATGGATTGGACATATGGATTATAATAGTGTCAGGTAAATACTTAGAGTAGTATAGAAGCACGTGTGTGTATTATCTTCATGTGCTCAAACTTGGCGAGAGATTGAATCCGTAGAAACATTTTGATTCTCGGGCATTTGGAATGTGTAATACATTAGAATAAAATTCAATTCTTAGTAACATTTTCATTTATGCATGAGTTTGATATATGTGTTAATTATTTAATGAATCTATGATTACACTTAAATGAGGGATGATTGTTGGATATTTAAGTGAATCTTTGCAACCATTAAAGTGAAGCATTGCAAGTGTTTAGATGAACGAATGCAACTGTTTGTAATTGTAACTACTAGTAATAAACCTTTGCAACCTTTGGTGATAAACCATTGTAATCGTTGTTGATTAAAGCGTTTGATGATAAACCATTGTAACTTTTGGGGTAATCATTAAATTGTTGGTATTAATAGTTATAATGTTTGGCTAACCATTAGAACTATTGTGCTAACCATTGCAACCCTTCATACTCTATATAAATAGTTGTTGGCATTTACAAATGATAAACTTGAATCACAACTTGAACAAGAAAGTAACATCCGAACTAATAAATAAAAAGAGAGAGAAATTCATTGTTGGAAGATCATCAAAGACTTTTAAAGAAACACATAAGCATTAAAGATCTATTTGTTATTTTTGTATCTTAACCTAGAATAAGAATGAGAATTTGATTACCTTATCATACAAAAAGATTTTGTGTAACCCAAATACTTGAAATATGGTTAAAAAAGTATGACGATTCAATCATTATCCAAATATATAATTCACACATATTCGAGTTCCCAAAACCAAATATTAACCAACAAACTGAAGCTCTTTAACCATTATCTATAGGAGTTTTCTATTATTCTAGTTTGCATGATTTTTACAATATTTATTGTTGAATATGATATCTTCCGTAAGCGGGATGGAGATAGCTTGTGGATGGTCTGTTAGAGAATCCCAAAGTGCCACCAAAGCAGACTCTAATACAGATTCCAGGTTAATCTTCTTTCCGTCTTTATTGTTAGTCATGTAATGATAGTTCTGGTCCTACATATATATACGTATGCGTGGAGCTATCAATCACCTACATATTCCTGAATTAAGCCATGCTTGATTCTTTTGCAGGTTTGACTTATACAGAGGTTTTGATGCTTCCTTTGTTAAACTGATAAAGTAAACAAGAGAGCAGAAAAGGAAACTAAAGATGGAATCAAATGCCTTCTGAAGTGCCCTGAAATAAATCAAGATTATCTGTTAACCTTGGAGATTAGTGACCTTTAAAAATGTTGGATGTATATTCATACATGGATGAAAGAAAGTGATATGAACTCCAAACTCCCAAACAGACACCGACAAGAAAAATAAAAAGATCAAACAGAAAGAGGGAACAAGATAAGACATCACATGAACCGAACTCCAAAACAGAGCCAGACAAACGCTGTCACAAAAACACTGCTTCTTGAAACCATCACATGAATGGCAGCGTTTTTAGCATCAGCAACCTCACTGTCATCGTCTCCCGGAGCGTCAGCGCTCGGCCCGTCCGCGTCTTCATCAGCCTCCGCGTTCTTAGGCTTGTGCCTTACTTGACTTAGGAGCTGGGAGCGGCCGCCTTAACAGCCTTGTAGATCTCTCTCGGCAACAAAACTTTATCTACCTTGTAAATGATCAACGGCTCTTGATCCTTTAACGTCCCATTATCTTCGCCGTTACAACTTCCGTCTCAAGCGTCACGTCCTCTCCGTCGTTCTGAACGGTGAAGTCAAACTTGTTGTTACCTTCAGTCGCTAACGTGTTAACGGCGCCGTTACCTGATCTAAGCATCTGCAGAGATTGGTAAACCGGCATGCCATGGTACAACACCAAAGCCGTCTTGTTCGCCGCAGAGAGAGCTTTGAACTTCGGCATGAATTTTCCGACAGCGCTGTCGGAAGGACAGAACACAGTCAAGCCTCCGTCGACGGTGTCTTGAAACGTCTTGTCGGCTCGGGTGGATTTTCAACATGTCGGAGAAGGCTTTGCATCCTTGCTTTTCAAGAATCGTGGTGAGAATGAGATCGCTAGGCTGGCGGTCGGAGCCTCTGCTTCCGGCGAGGTCAGGACTTGGCTGATGTGAAGAACAGAGATATTGTAAGCCTTCTCGAAGATGGAGCTGACGTAGTGAGCCGTGATGTCTGCTATCGTCTTCCTGGACACGAAAGCAACTTTCCCGCCTTTGATGTCGGTGATGTTGACGTATCCGGAGGTTCCCGTGGCGATCCGGTGGACTGGAACATGGATGCGGTGGAAGTGGAGCCCGTCCTGTGATCTGGTGGAGCTTCTTGGTGCCGAAGTAATCGACAAGGACGTGGAGGGAGAGAATGTTGCGGATGGTGTTAGAGTGAGTAGCCTTTGGAGAGGATAGAGTTCATTGCTGAGTTGTCATACGGCCAAGACAGTGATGGTTTGGGCGGCGGTTGATCTCGTCGGCTAGATGAGTGGCTGAGAGGTTAATGGTTTGAAAGTGGAGAATTCAGGGTCTTTGGCCAAGATTTTGGTTATGTTGTGGGCGTTCGAGAGAGTTGAAGAGTTTGGAAAATGAAGATCATTGCGGTGCTGCTCGCCGGAGATAAAGCCATTTTGGGACTAGGGAGGAGGATACGGCGGCTGAGATTTAGTGGACTTGATTGGTTAGCACTGGTTGAAGAAGAGGTCTCTTAATTATAAAGAGATAATAATAATAAAAAAGCTGCCTCCAATAATTTCCAGCCGCAGCAAGCAGGTAAGAGGGGCCACATAGGTTCCAATCTGAAAGTAACATGGGTGTCCGAGTGTTCTATACACTAACCGACACTTCTTTATTTTGAACTTAACCGACAATTATTTCCCCGCCTTAAAAAGTATTTAAGTCAAATTATTTACGTTGGTTCTGGAGTATATATTTATAATTCACTTATATATTTGTCTTCAGTAGCTTAAAGTTAACTGGCTTTCCTCTTACATAGTTCACTGAGAAGTTGAACAAAAACAAACAAATGTATCCATCTGCAGCCGCAGGTGCAGAGAAGCGCCCGGTGTCTAAAAACCATAAAGACTCGCACAGTACATGGAGGAGAATGTTCTCTAAAAATGTTATTAGATTGTCGGTAAACTCTATTTTCTAGTTAAAATAAGTAATTTTATAATAGAATCTTATATAATAAAGGAGATTTTTCTCCCTTTTAGGCTGTCCACGTCACCCAAGGGGAGGATGGGGTATTTTTTTGCCACCTGTCTGCTTCTATTTACTTCTCTGTGTTGAGTTTTAAATGTGGGCTTCGTCCACTAAATTCGAATAATATGTTGGTGCTTCTATTGTTTTTCCTTATTTGGCCACATTTTTTTAGGTTTTTATTGTTTTTCGTTGGTGGCGCTTTACAGCCAAACCCCATGTCTCTTTCACTGCTTCTGCCTCCAATTTTATCAATGTAACGGGTGTAGTTATCATCGGTAGGCGACTAACTTCACTGCTCCTCCCACTCTCTCCAATTAAATCAACCATAAAATCTTGCAAAGAGCTTGCCCTATAAATGTCTTGGTAGCATGTGATGCACTGTTCATACCAAAACTAAATCCCAAAGTTCTCTCTTTGTGGATTTGAAAGATGGTCTTTGTTCTTCCGGTTGCTAAGATGGCATGCGTCTCATTGACGAGCAGGTGGCTACGGCTAAGAACAAAGAGAGTACGGGCCGAGAATTCTGACAACACAGATTCTCAATTTTGTGGCTCTTCAATTCTCGAGGTAAGCCAGCCACTCCTTCTTACTCGATTGAAATCAGAGAAACAAAGAGTGAGTGGATGTTTTACTGTTTAGTTTATGATCACTACAGAACTGGGATTATGTCTGATTTTTTTTTCCTGTGTTTGTGTGAATGTTTTTTGACTTTTATACTTTCTCTTAAGGCATGTGTTTGATGTTACTTGCAGCTAGGAGCTGACACTACTTTGCCCGGGTTATTTACCTGCTAAGGTTGGAGATAACTTCACCATTACTGATGACTCAAGCAAACAGAGGTATGAAAAAAATTATTGATCTCATTTGGTTTAGAGATTAGGAGTTTATTACTTGATCTTTCACAATACATGATACATGTGCAGGTTTTGTGAGCTAAGAATCTCAATTGTAATGTAACTTATGCCATCATTTCACTTTCTTCAACTTGACACCCGCTTTAATTAAACAATGCCCAGATAATTTTTTTATTGTATATATAACGCTTAGGAGCGCATATGTTTGTTGTGTCTCCCAAAATATTGTTTCATGGTGTTTCATTCACTTTCATGAGCCTTTTAGCTCATTCATTTTAACGTACCTGACAGTTTGTCTATTATTGCAGGTAACATGTCTCACTTGGGGGAGTGTGGGGATGCAACCCATATTTAATTTGTGGCCTAATCTTATACTAGATTTTCCGGTGTGGTGTTGATCGTAGGGGTGAAGTCACCGTCATGTAATTCTTTACATATGCAACCTTTGTTAGGCGGTATATCATGATTTGGGATGATCACCAAAGACGATGTATCGGTATAAAGGAGGAATTTACTGTTAGAAAGATGGTCTTACTGTTAGAATGATGGTCTTACATTCGACATGGACCCTTCAGAAAAATAGAACCTCTCACTCTCTACAGGCGTATCCAATACGTGTTGACATCCGATCCGCAGCTCAAATTCTCAACTATCTCAAATTATATTATCAATTGTGTTAAGGTTCTATTACTGATTACAGATAATTGAGTTTCTATGTAAGGCAAAAGTAAACTGGTATCCATGCATAAAGGTTGGTGTTGCATTGGTTGCTCTAAATGTTCAAAGACGCTCCAGCGAGAGATTTCTTCTTTTAGATGCATCTTATGTTATAAACTCACATTGTTGGTGTCCCTAAGGTAACATCCCTTAAGCTAGCTCTGCAATACTATTATTCATGTGTCTATTCCTTGCATATAGGTATCATGTGGAGCTGTGTGTATCAGACGAGCTTGAATGAGTGTCTTTGTCACTTTTGATATGGAGATGACAAAGTTGACAAACCTTCAAAGCCGTTGAATCTACGCAAATTTTGGTTAAGATTCCCTTAGTTGTACCATATCTTCAAACTAAAGCTTCGAACTTATGTGTTGAGCTTTATGAAAATATGTTTCTGTATATGCAGGGTGCAGGTGTGAGTGCTCATGTGGACAACGAAATCCCCTACCTTGAGCTGGAAAATTTTACCATTTCCCCTAGTCATTTCTGAGGAACAGTGTGCACCATTCCCAGATTTTTTCATACAAGTTGGTACCTTTATATTGATTTAAAATATACAGCTTTATAAACTATATTTTCAATTTTGGTACTGCGATATAACCAGAGGGAGATAACCAAGGTGTTTGATGATGGTATGGCTGGAGAGTAACCAGTAAGTACCAGAGGCTCAACTGGTGGCAAAGCTCGAGAGACTACAAGTGACAACCCTCAGCCATCGTCATCTGCTGTACCAGCAAGCGTTCGTTCTGCATCAAAAAGTCGAAACTTGAACCTAAATGGATTGGGAAAGACAAAGGTACACAGGGCATAGCTCCACGTGGCAAGGAAATCCACACTCCATTGCTTTCTATTAATCTTATAGCTTAAATTTATCCTATTTCGCCTCACATGCTTCTCTTCTTCATATTGCCATCAGCATCACTCTGAAACAATGGAATGCTGTAAGGAATACAAGAAAGCTAGAGATCATATCAATGTTTAAAAATTATATAAGATCAAATCATTCTTAAACATATTATATTTAGACGGTCAAACAGCTACGTAGTGAAATGTGAAACTATGTGTCCAAGAGTACTACATAAGTGGTTAAAATGTTAATACTACTTTTTATAACGTTAATCAGCTCAAGTTTAAAACCATGTAATATATGTGGACATTGAATAGCTTTGGTAGCCCATGACCACAATGCATTGCAGTGCTTAAACATGGCAAGGTTATTGACATTTGATATGAAAGAAATACTAATTTTAATCAAATTTCTTAGTAAACCTTCGTATGATTTAGCTCCGCGTCACACTAGCACACTTGCATCGTGCATCATTAAAAGAGTTGCACGTGCTATAAAAAGTACGGTTTATATATGGAGGCTATACGCCTCCCATGTTCCTTGACGCCATCGTTAAATGCAAACAAATGACCACTAATTAGTTGTTACTTTTTAGCCCTAGAGAATAAGCTTCCACATGTTCAGGCAGAATCTCAACCTCTGTCTACTGTAAACAATTAACAAATCCTAAAGTGATGGTCAACTCACGGCTATACCAAAATGAAAAGCCAATGATGGAGTTGCTAGTACAAAAACATGTCTCTATCGCAACATCAAATGTAATGAAAGGAATGTTTTTTATCGTAATACATTTACATCTACTTACAACATTAAAAGCAATACTTGATCATAGAGTATCTCATGGCATTTACAAAATCATATTCTGATAATAAAATAATGTTTTTTAGCACAACATAGGTATTTTGTTTGATATTTAAGTTAATAATAAAGCTAATAAGTTTCATAAGAAAACCGCTTGATTAATCAAATTACAAAACAACCTTTTTCACAAACAATGGAATGCTTTCCAACACAAGTTATATTGCTAAAACTCACACAAAATTAAATGTCTTTGCACTGTCCCAGCAAGTCAGTAGACAAGTTAACCATTGCGTAGATGTTAAAGCATTAGATAAATACTATAAACGTAAACAAAATTCTCACCCACAATTTAAGCCCAGAATTTGAAGTTTAAAGTATCAGTATCGTTACAAACAACTTAAGAACACATTGTGCTATAGATAGAGTCAACAATCTAGCCCTGCCACGATAGACAATAACAACCTACTCGCCGCGTACAGACGACTAGTTAAGTTATAATACTAGTAGTACTCCATTTACGAGTAAAAAACAGATGATAAACAAAAATAATGAATATAAAAATGCTATTTATAAAGTAAACTTAGTTTATACTCTATAAGGTTAAGAATTTTATTATACATTAAAAATAGTATATGAAATTGGTGATGCTGATGCAAAAAAAAGAGACGCGGGAAAGCTTAAGTTATAATCGTGAACAAAGACAGCTCGGCTTTTGAACACTGTTGGTCTCTAGAGAATCTGAAAGTTTCCTTTGCTGTGAATAAAGAATCTGTTCTTTCTCAGTGTGAGATATATATCTGATAGAGGGAAAGTTTATGTAACAAACGATAAGACAGAACTCACAAAATTTGGAATTTGACTTATACAAAATAAGATTTGTACGAGGCAAATGGATTAAGAGTGCTCTGTGATAAAATAAGATTCAATTGTCAAAAGAGTAATATTTGCAAAGCCCTGGATCCTATCGAATTTATTAATTTAAGATCTTATTTCTATCTATTGTTGATAAGTCTTAATAGACTAGTTAGTTAGATTTCATAAGTGGATCATTTTGAAATAAACTTTTGAACAAATTTATATTATCGTGTAATTTATCGAATATAACCATCGTGATCAGTGCACTCCATACCAATTCTAATTTAAGGCAATTCCATAACCATAAAACAACACATTTCAAAAGTAAAACACGTCTAACATTCCTATTTCATTTACCAAATTTTACTCATACTCAGTTATATTATATTTATATACTACAGTTTAATCTGCAAGAGTTTATTTACATTAATATATACATGAGCATTCATAACATCACGTATCTCACAATAGCAAACACACAAATTAATATTAATAAGTTGTATATTTTTAAATATTACTTGAGGCTGATTCATCCCACGAGAATCTATTTTGATGTTTTCGTGCCACAAAGCCACATTTCTTCATTGAGTGTCCTAAGATTTTTCCAGGCAAATAAATAAATAAAACAACTTACTTGAAAAGGGTATGTTAATAAGTAAGAGGGTGAGGAATGAGAAAAAAAGACTTACCAAGGCGAATCTAATAAGCTATATACCATAGAGTTATTAACGTTCTGTTGCAATGAACACCCAAGTAAAATAACCAGAAATTCTAGGTTTTTACAATACCTAAAGTTAGGACGTGAGGCTTAAATTTTCTGTTAGGTCCAAGGAGAAGTAATTTGATCAGAGATCCTTTGCGGGTTAGTTTCTAAAATAATTCAGGCTCTAGTGGTTCTAAACTGTGAGGCCTGTGTCTCATTGGGCCATTCTCGGGGTTATTGTGCTTTCGGACAGAACCTAAAAAGAAGACAAGATAAGATTAATCTTGTGAAACAAGAAACTCCTAGTTCTAAAGGGAAACATATGCGTATGGCGTGGATTACTAATCCTGTTTCAGTAGAAATAGCTTAGATCTTGTAGTATAAATAGACTTCTCCTATCATTGTTTTAAATATAGAAACAAATAATCTCTCATAGAACACGCAACTAGTGCGAGCTTGTAATCTATTCGATTTATAGTGATATTGAGTTTATCTCCGGTTTGGAGAAGGACTCGCAAACATATTCCGTGTGTCTTTGATTCGTTGTTACAAGAGCAAAGCCAAGATCGATTCTCTACAGTGGTATCAGAGCTAAGGCTAACCTAGATCAAGTACAGAGATTCGAAGGCAAGATTCAATAAAACAAGCAAGGAGAATAACTTATATGGTGTGGTAAGAAGGTCTCAGCTCGTGGTTATTGAAGCTTGAAGGTCACAACGCGTACATTCAACCTGCAAACAAGAAACAAATAGTTTTCGGTAATAGAGAGATGGAAAGCAACTTCAAAGAAATTTGAAGTGGAGAAGTTCGATGGGAAGGGTGACTTTGGTCTATGGAAATACAAGATGCTATGTCAGTTAGAGATTTTTGGTTTGGGTCTATTCTTAAGGAGAAAGATCTTCTACGGTGGTTGAAGGTGAAGAACAGAAGGATACTAAACTGATCCTAAGGAGCAAGACAAGGAATTGCGTACCAAGAACCTGATCAGTGTCTGTCTATCTGATCTCATACTACGCAAAGTCATGCACGGGACAACAGCATTAGCTATGTGGAAGGCTCTAGAAGCCGAGTATCAAACCAAGACGTTACCTAATCGAATCTACATGAAGCAAAGATATGCTAGGTTTCAGAATGGATGAACATAAGTCTATTGAGGAAATTTAGATGTGTTCCTGAAACTTGTGGCTGATCTAGCTAGTCTGGATATCAAGATTAGCGAAGAAGACCGCTATTCAGATTCTAACAAGCTTGCCTAAGCAGTATGAGTCTCTCGTGGATGCTCTCAAGTATGGAAGCGGGAAGGAGACTTTAACAGTCCGAGATGTTACAAGCTCAGCCTATTCTAAGGAAGTAGAATTAAGGGAGAAGGGACTTCTTAACAAGTCTAAAAGTAACTCGGAGAGGCTATTTGTTGGTACAACAGGGGCAGAGGTGAGAGGAAGTAATGATAAGACTTGGAGAGAGTAGATCGAAGAACAAAACCAGATCACAGTCAAGACCTAAGTTCTCTAAAGAATGTTGGACGTGTGGCAAGGAAGGGCACTTTAAAAAGGAGTATCCAGAAAGGAAGAAGTCAACAAATTCGGTCAACTTAGCTGAGGAGAAGGAACAACGCGTTGGTTTTAGTAGCAATCAGCAAGCTACTAAGGAGGAATGGGTACTTGAGTCTGGTTGTACATTCCATATCACTCCAAAACAAAGATGTCTTATTCGATCTTGAAGACATAGAAGGAGGGAAGGTTTTAATGGGGAACAATACTATTAGTGAGATCAAAGGGATCAGGGAAAGATAAGGATCATGAATGATGATGGATCAAGTGTGATTCTCACTGATGTTCGTTACATGCCAACCATGGGCAGAAACTTATTTCTACGGCTCATTGGAGAAGATGGGATGTAGATACGAAGGAAATGGCTTCATGGTGCAGTTTACAAAGACAACAAGAAGGTTATTTTTGGAAAATATTGTGATGGCTTGTATTACTTACAAGGACAAATATTGAAGGGTGAAGCTGCAATTGCAGGCCTGATATCGATATGAACCAAGAGGTGGCACTCTAGACTCGGCCATATGAGTCTAAAGGGAATGCATATCTTAGTCAAAGAGGATATCTAAACGAGAAGGATGTAAAGACGTTGGAGTTTTGCGAGAATTGTGTTCTGGGAAAAGCACATAAGTTAAGTTTTCGAAGGGTAAACATACGTCTAAGGAAGTCCTAGAATACATCCAGTCGGATTTATGGGGTTCAACCTTCGGTGGTTGAAAGTCTCGGGGCTGCTATTATTTTGTTACATTCATTGACGATTTTTCTAGAAAAGTGTGGATCTATTTTCTAAAGTCAAAGGATGAAGTGTTCCAAAACTTCAAGAATGGAAAGCAAGCGTAGAGACAGAGACATGAAAGAAGGTAAAATGTCTTAGAACAAATAATGGGCTGGAATTTTGTAATACACAATTGGAGACTTTGTGTAAGGAAGCATGGATTAAAAGACACAGAACATGCGTTTACACTCCACAACAAAATGGAGTATCAGAACACATGAACGTAATATTATGGAGAAGGTTAGATGTATGTTACAGAAGCTGGCTTAGAGCAAAGGTTTGGGCAGAAACGGCTTTCCACAGCAGTCTACTTATCAACCGATCTCTAGTACAGCTATCAACTTAACTACTGGAAGAGATGTGGTCTGAGCCAAACCAGACTTAAATCATCTAAGGAAGTTTAGATGTTAAGCGATGTTCACGTGACTCAAGCCAACGCAGTCCAAGAGCAATGAAGGGAGTTTTTCAAAGGATATCCAAAGGGGACTAAAAGTTAATCGGGTTTGGTTATCAGAAGAGTCGAGATGCCACAATAAGTAGGAATGTGATCTTTAATGAAGAAGAGATGTTTAAAGACATCAAAAGGAATCAGCGAGAAGAAGAAGAAAACTAAGAAAGTGACGTTCAGTCCAGTGCTGATTCAAGGACCGTCCAACACGGCAACATATACTAAAACAGAGGATACAGTTCAAGGTGAGTTTCCCCACTATCAAACTCGGAAATTGAATCTCAAGTTCAGAAAGTGAAGAAGAAACCGTGGAAGCTACACATGAAAATCTAGACAACTACATTCTTGCAAGAGATAGAGTCAGAGAGAGAATTAAGAAACCCTAGGTTTGATGATTCGGATTGCGTGGCTTATGCTCTAGCCACAGCAGAGGTAATAAATATGGATGAGCCTAAGTCCTATTTAGAAGCAAGAAGAAGCAAGAATTGGAAGTTATGGAGCGAGGGAATGCAAGAAGAGATGAATTCTTGGAGAAAAACCAGACTTGGAAGTTGGTTGAAAAACCGAAAAACAAGAAAATTATTGGCAGCAAGTGGGTCTTCAAATTGAAAGAAGGCATTCCTGGAGTTGAGAAGCCGAGGTATAAACCTAGGTTAGTAGCTAAAGGGTTTTCACAAGTAGAAGGGATTGACTACACATAGGTGTTTGCACCAGTGGTGAAACACGTGTAATCAGATCATATTGTCACTGTTGCAAATTTTGATCTTGATTTGGAACAACTAGACGTGAAAACAGCTTTCTATATGGAACTTTGGACGAGGAGATCTATATGGCAAGCCAGAAGGGTTCGTTGAAGAGAAAGGAAGATTCAAGTCTGTCTCTGTTAAAAATCTCTTTACGGATTAAAACAGTCACCAAGACAGTGGAATAGGAGGTTTGACAGCTTCATGAAACAGAAGGCTTCGACAGAATGCATACGATCCTTGTGTCTACATGAAAGGTTCAGACTCATCTCATATGGTTTATCTTTGATCTATGGTCGATGACATGCTCATAGCATCTAAGGATTCTAAGGAAATTGAAAGAATCAAAGATAGCTTGAAGAGAGAGTTTGAGATGAAGGACCTTGGAGCAGCCTCAAGGATACTTGGGATGGATATCATTAGAAACAGAGTGAAAGGGACTCTAAGGTTATCAGCAAGGTGAATATCTACAAAAGGTCCTAGAGACGTTCAATATGGCCGAGAGCAAAGCAGTGGTTACTCCTATTGGACCGCAATTCAAACTTAAAAGCTTGACACAGAAGAAGAATATGTGGAAGACAGATTCATGAGTGAAGTACCATATGCATCAGCTGTTGGAAGCTTGATGTATGCAATGGTTGGATCTAGACCAGACCTATGTTTCGCAGTGGGTTTAATCAGCCGGTATATGAGTAAACCAGGAATACAACACTGGAAGCTGTTAAGTGGGTGATGAGATACCTAAAGGGAGCACTAGGATCAGACCTATTGTTTACTAAAGGAGAAAGCTTCAAGGTACAAGGGTTCTGCGATGCAGACTATGCAACTGACTTGGATAAGAGAAGATCGGTTACAGGGTATGTATTTCAAGTCGGAGGCAACACTATAAGCTGGAGATCAGGTCTCCAACATATTGTTGCACTATCAACGACATAATCAGAATACATGGCATTAGCCGATAGCTTTTAAGGAAGCACTATGGCTAAAAGGTTTTATTACAGAGTTGGGGTTTGAACAAGATGATGTAAGAGTATTTTCAGATTCTCAAAGTGCTATTCACTTAGCTAAGAATGGGGGTTTCCATGAAGGACTAAGCATATAGACACTAGACTACATCTATCAACCTGCGGATTTCCTAACTAAGTGTGTACCTGGGACAGAAGTTCGAGACATGCTGGAGATTCTCAAGGTCCTGCGATAGTAGGACTCCGGTGGCTGCAGGTGAACTACAGCTGTCGAAGTGATACACCACGCGGAAAGACCACAAAGTGTATCAGTTTCGGGAAAATAGAAAACTGATTGTTTCGACAGGAGTTATAAAGGCTTGGGATGAGTTCAAGAAAAAAAATTACCTTTGAAGAATGGTGACTGTAGACAGGAGTTGTCTATACAAGGAATCTGCAAAGTTATTTAAAATACTAGTCAACCGAATGATTTTGCAGGATAATAAGCTTCAACAGAAGTTGGGACACCATTATAAAGAAGCAGAATCAGATTGTCATACCTGAAGATACGTGGTGGCTGTAGCGAGGAAAACGTCTACAACAAAGCTGTGAATATAAGGTTATTAGTTCACAGATTCAAAGCTCTTAAAGGGATTGAAGAACAACTCTGTTTGATTATCTAATGGAGTGAAGTGGTGAAAGACGTCTAAACACCATTAAGCTGTGGAAATTTAACAAGGAATAAGTTTAATTTTTCAGCAAAGGAATCTTTCATTACAGGTTTTTTTTTGGGAGCATGAAGACACGGATGTCTACAGGAAGAAGAAAAAAATCAAAACAAAAGAGTTACCTTTTGAAATTGACGTGTCTGATTTTGGTCTGTATGAAGGTCGTGTGGTGTAGGATTTCACCGGAAGAAACGAAGACTCAAGGGGTTATTGATTTCATCAAGGGACAAGCTGGAAAATTGAGAAATCAAAGGTTAGGGTTTGCTTACAGAGCGCTCAGAGGAACACAATCGTACAATGAAGCTGTCTGAAAACGGGATAACAAAGGAATTCGTATAACACAAACAATAAAACGAGACTAAGTTTGTCTAGCTCTACACCTATGCCGAGAGAACTATGCGCTGAAACTCGTTTAGCAAAGACGAAAAAGACGAACAAAGGTTGGAAGGATGGGACTGGACCCAGTTTCTCCGATACAGAGGAGACCAGCAATCGAGATTTATCTGAGGGAATAGCAGCACGCTATGATTACTTTCAGAGCTCCTTGGTTTAGTCGATAAGGCCTTACTACCTCTACTCGCAAGTGACATTGCCTCGACGCCTTTCACAGACCATCGACATTCAAAATGCAATCTTATATCTTCTGAAGAATAGTCCTAACGGCTGGTACGGCGTATCGGCTGAGTTCATTTATAGGTAACTGCGAAAGCTGTTGATCGTGATATGATATATGATGTCATTTCTGTTGTACATGAGAGACTGCTAAAACAATTGAACATACCAGTTCTCACTCTTTTACCGAAAAGACAATGATGCAAACAAGATAACTGAGTTCAGACCGATCTTTGCTGCAAACAGCGTCTATAAGTTTCATCAAAATTTGGCTGAAAAACAACAGGCTCAAGGATCTCTACAACTCTCATCTCATCCTCGCAATGCAGCTTTTGTCCAGATCCAGTATTGATGCGTGAAAATGTGTTGTTAGCAAGCATAACTGTCTCAAGGTACAACTGCAAAGAAAATATCAAACGGATGCATGCTAAATGATTGATCTCCGCAAGCGTTTGAGCAGCACTGGATTGGACTTTGTTCTATTTACCTGTGGAGGCAATAGACTTCCCACCTATGTTCAGAACTCATCAAGAAGCTGCTGTAACAACAAACCATTCTCAGTTTACTATAGATGGAGAGTCTGCGGGCATACTTCAAAGAAACCGAGAGGTACTAAGACCCTTTGCGCATTACCTATTTGTTCCAGCTCTGGAGGTTTCTCACAGCTGCGCTGAAAAGATACACTGACGGCGTCCATTGGATTTCAGCCGTAAACAAAGGATATTTGGGTAGCACGATTTATCCTTTGCTGATGATGTTATGATGAAGAGCTTCCAAGTGCCCATCTTGGTCCGCAATTCATCTCTTGAATCGGGATCTTTTCGCTCAACTTTATTCTCTGGTGGCACCTATTAATCACGGTATAGTGCATTGCTGATACATTAGAGGACTTTCCCTTGGTCGGATACGCATGAACAAGTCCAAGACTGAACCATACATGGCGAAGTAGCAGTCAGTGCTAGCTCTCGCGTGCTTCTTCACAGCGGCAATGGTGGTGATCTGCAGTCGCTGTCAATGAGTTAGGAGGACGAAGAAGAAGCTTGACGGGCTGGAGGCCAGTACTGTTTAGTTGTAGTTGTTTTGTAGATTTAGTTGAGTGTAACACAAATTAGGAAATTGTGTGGTTTGATTTTATAATTTCTGATTTAGTTTTCGTAACACCGAATATATCTGTTAAGTTCAATTTTAATTTAGAAAATATGTTTTTATTTTACTTTAACTATAAAACAATTATTTTAATTTCAATATTTTTAGTTTTATTATTTTGGTTTAATTGTAGCGAAGACCTATTATAGCACGAAAATATGATTTGTACGACAAGATAGTATTATAGACTAAAGTTAATAACATCATCAAAATCATTACTATCGCTATCGCATATTTCGTAGAGGTCAAAAAATGCAATATTGTAGACGGGATAGCCTACGCACGAAAGCGCGATGACATAACATTTATGAATTCACATGAACACGTATTATGAACTCATTTTTCTGCGATTTAAAACCACAATAAAATATATACATATCTCTGTAGCTGATTGTACTTTGTGTTTACAACAAGTAGATAATATCTAATAAGATCATGGTACGTAAAGAATATTTGTTACCATATGAGAGTCAAAGTTCGGTTCACTGAATGCGGTGAGAAATAAAAGACACAATAGGAGTTATTTACGCCATTTCATTAAAAAAAGAAACTAAAGATTTTTAAAAGATAATGTAAAATATGCAGATATGTTTTCGATACATACCTATATTAGATTACCTCCGTTGTCCTAGCGCTGCATTCTCAGACCATAGCAAAAAGTCGCCCTTATGAACATTGAGAAAACAACAAGCCGGCGAAACACCTTAATAATCGTCAAAGGCACGCACACAATCATCCACTAACCTCTTCAACGTATATATAGAGGAAACTCAGTGACGCGCTTCCCATCGATCTCATCACCGAGATCTCAGAGACTACATCAACAACGCATTGCACTATGTCGATAGTGTCTCGAAGCAATGGGATCGCTTAATTAGCAGCCGCACATTTCGGAAAATTGTTCTGACGAGTTCATCCACTCGGCACAACTTTTGTTTATCACGTTTGAATTCAAAGGAAAGTTAGGCAGCGCTTCTTCTCATCCCGCTCAGCATCAATTTGATGAGACCGTAAGTGTTGTAACACCGGATTATCATATGGGTGTCTCTGGAGATTGGTACAAGGAAGTTTGTCTATCCGCCAACGGTTTTGTCTATATTTACGAAAATCAGATGCTAAAGGGGAAGATGGAAAGGTTTCCTGTGCTGTGTAACCCTAGCACGGGTCAGAAAATACCTCTACCTAAGTGAGAGCTAAGAATAGAGACTTAAGAAGCTTCTTCGGGTATGATCCTATCGAGAAGCACTTCAAGGTTTTGTGCATGAGCGTAACGAAGTATGGAAGACATTAAACTCCAGAGAGCATCACGTCCTGACGTTAGGGGAAACAACCCATCATGGAGAAAGATAAAATGTGAGTTTCCGCATTTCCTCCAGAAATACAAAAAGGGAATATGCATCAACGGGGTTTTTATATTACGTAGCGTATAACAACTTAACTACGTGATAGCATGCTTTGATGTTAAGTCTGAAAAGTTTAGGTCTATAGAAATAGAATATAACTTTTGGACGTTGATAAACTACAAGGGAAAGTTAGGCGTCTTAACCCGTGATTCTAGGGACGGTAATCAGTTATGTGTTCTAGATGAGACCGAGAAAGGGAAATGGTCGAAGCATATATTGTATTTCCCAGGTACGGTTATCTGGAACTTAAAATCAGTCTGGGGAACTGATAGCGGGTGAAATTGTTTGGGCGGAATGGCCTTGGATAAAACCATTCTATGTTTACTACTACAATGTGGAGAGAGAGATTTTAGAAGAGTTGAGATCCAAGGAATTGATGAGAAGGTCTTTATGGATCCAGTTGAACGACCTGATGAAGTCTTCACCTTCCCAAACCATGTTGAGAATCTGATGTTTCTGTAATAAATCCGTGGCTGATAGCGCGGATCTTTTGTTCTTTTTTTTATTATATTTTTTCTGAAGTCTAAGACCTAGACCATTTCTTAATCTTGCGGTTTAATTTTCTTGCTTATGGATTTTTGTTTTGTTTCTTAATTATCAGCGACATTGATGCTTTCTTCTACTTCTATTTTATGCATGTATATTACTTAAAGATTACGTACGCTTGAGAACATGTATTAGATATATAACATAGAAAAGATTAGCTCCAACACCAAAATCATTGTGAGCTGTGAGGTTTTGACGATGCCAAAAAGCAAGAATGGTTGAAGCTTATCTACGTTTTGCCACTTTCCCAAGGATTGTGGGTTGAGGCATACAAGTTATAGTTTTAGGAGACACTTGTACAAGTGAAATTGCTTTACAACCGGGAGAATGTAACTGTAACGCCCCGACCGCCCACGGCTAATGGGCCCACCCACGCCCGCTCTCTCGGCCGTGGGCCCCATCCCGTTCCAACGGTCGCGTGCGTTAATTTCCAAGGCTCGATATCATTGTATACTGTCCCTGCAATCACCTACCCGACCCTTTCCCGGTGCTTTGGCCTCACTCACACGATATCGCCGAATCAGCTTCCCGATAGGTCACCATCCTTTCACTACTCCAGCATAAGCACGCTTAACCCTGGAGTTCTAAACGGATGTGTGACGGAAAAGGTAAGTCAAACTTTGGTGACATAGGTAGCCAAATCAATTCTCTTAAGCATTTTCCACATATCACAACTCGGGATGTTACAATTCACCCCCTCTCAAAGAACGCAACGCCCTCCGTTGCGCCCCTACAGGTCTCAAGACGCCTCTCGGGTCAGAACCGAGATGGCTAACCAGCTCTGATACCACTTGTAACGCCCCGACCGCCCACGGCTATGGGCCACCACGCCCGCTCTCTCGGCCCGTGGGCCCCATCCCTTCTGACGGTCGGTCGTTAATTTTCCAAGGCTCGATATCATTGTATACTGTCCCTGCAATCACCACCCGACCTTTCCCCGTGCTTTGGCCTCACTCACACGATATCGCGAATCACTTCCCGATAGGTCACCCATCCTTTCACTACTCCAGCATAAGCACGCTTAACCCTGGAGTTCTAAACGGATGTGTGACGGAAAAGGTAAGTCAACTTTGGTGACATAGGTAGCCAAATCAATTCTCTTAAGCATTTTCCACATATCACAACTCGGGATGTTACAGTAACATCCCGATTTATAGTATAGCGTGGAAAGATTTAAGAAATTTGATTTGAGTTACCTATATCACCGAAATTGACTTACTTTTTCGTCACATATCCGTCTATAACTTCAAGGTTTACGCATGCTTTGGCTGGAATAGTTGAAAAGATGGGTGACCTATCGGGAAGTGATTCGCGATGACTGCGCGAGTGAGGCCAAAACACCGGAAACGGTCAAGTGGTCATTGCATGGTCAGTAAACAATGATTTTGAGCCTTGAAAAAATTATACATTGACCATTGGAATGGGATGGGATCCACGGTCCGAGAACGGCGTAGATGGTCCATTAGCCGTGGGTGGTCGGAAAGTTTTAATTATAATATGAATTAAACACCAAGGAGCTGCACATGATGAAGTCTTAGTTTGTCCCTCTCTTTCAGTAATCAATTGAAAATGTGACCTTGGCGAGTAGATGATAGATCAATAATGTAGCAAATAATGTACTTTCACATATATCTAATTTCAGATGTAAAGTAAAAGAAACATTGTACATAAAATTGAGTAAACGTAACAGAAAATATACCCTTTCATATATATATATATATATATTATATATATATATATATATATATATATATATATATTTAAAATTATTTAGGTTTTTGCCAACAATGTCTAAATTAATGCCAACGATAAATAAAACTTATTCGTAAAAACTGAAACATAGACAAAATAATAATGGAATCCCAAAAGAAAAACCTAAATCATAGTCTTTATAATGTAATTGAATCTCTTGCGATCTAGATTGTAATTCAAACATCCTAAACGACGTAAACCCTAACAACAATATAAAATCCCATCAATGTTTATTAACTTTGAAACTTTTGTACAATATTTCTGAAATTTATCTAAGATTTCACCTTATATAATATATCTTTCTTAATATTGATAATGTTCACCTTGTACAAGCACCATTCATCTTTCTTATTTGAATTGTTGTCTTTTTAAAATATATATCTTATTCTTAAAATAGATAAATTTAAAATCTAATTAATAGCAATTTCCCAGAACCCAAACGTCGTATCAAATACTATTAACGATTATATGCGAAAATTGTAATAGCCACATATAGCCACAATTGATCGAGCAAGTTTCGCTCAAAAAAAGATTGATCAAGTTTAATAATGGTAAATTATCGCAAATAGCATTTAAATTTTGTCAAAATAACATTTAAGAAAGAAAAAAAAGCCAAATAGCATTTTTTATTTTAATCAAAGGGGTATAAGTGTATATTTTTACACCTTTTAATAAAGTTTATTTTGATCATTTTTCTCGTTGAAAACTATTTTGTGATAATTTTTTTATTACTATCCTATGATATTTCTCTTAATAAAACACAAATAAAAAATAAACGATGCATAGAAGCATTACATAAATTGCCATTTTAATAAAGTAAATATTGTATATAGAATTGAGTAATGGAATAACACGTTTCATATATTTTTGGAGAAACTTATATATTAAATGAACTGTGAAGCTGGCAACGAGAATGGCGATTTGTAGATTTGAAGACTATTGACGGCGGGCTTCCTACATGGCGTTTTCGACAGCTTCAGCTCCACCATAAGTGATAATCTCATACATTCCTTGTGTTATCAGCTCACCCTTACATTACCTGCAGCAATCTACTTGACGTATCTCTCAGGAAACCTTCGACTACACTTATTGTTCTTTGACATGAGTGTGCGATGACTTGAATGCTTTTGATCACGATCTCCATTGCGATCCTAATTTCCATCCAATCCCTCGTTCTTTGGCAAGTGATTTCTAGGTGCGTACTACTTGTCATCACTCTGCTCTTCATCACCGATCAGTTCTTCTTGCCCAACCTTTGCTTTTCGATCATAAAGTGCACAACCTTTTCGATCTAGCTTCTGTTTGTGTGTTTCATCCGGATTATATTATTACTCATTCCTATACGGAATTCAAAACAAACTAACTAACATCATGGATAGACATCGGTCTGCTCATGTAGCAGATGTGAAGGGAAATAGGTTAGCGTTGATAATGATGATGAACCGATACAACTTATTGATCAAGAGGATTCTCATATCATGAAGGACTATCGTCAATCCCTTATCGGAAAGATTCTAAGCCCTAAGAAACAAACATTGGAAAAGCTTATCCGCACCATGCTAGGTTAATGGGAGATGCATGATAGGGCCACGACAAATGATTTGGGGAACATGAAGTTCCTTTTCAATTTTGCCACTGAAGAGGACCTGCAATCGGTTTTGCGCCAATGACCTTTTCACTATAACTTCTGTATGTTCGTACTAGTTCGATGGGAACCAGTTGTCCATGATGACTACCCATGGATCATCCCATTATGGGTAGAGGTAACATGCATTCAATTACACTTGTGGACAATCAATAACCTGAAGAGTATTGGAGGAAGGCTGACACATTGATACAGTTGATCTCTTTGTGGGTCGTATGTTAATTGATGTGGATTTAAGGAAACAACTGACGTTTAACATGAAGATTGCATATCCGAAGGGCGAGGAGGTTACGATTCAAATCAAGTATGACAAACTTTTAAAACACTGCTCTTTCTTTGGGCTGATGAATTCTCAAGTTTCATATCGTCCAACGAAATATTCTGGGATGTGAGACCAAGGAAAACGTCCAAGAGTGTTCTCATGGGTCTAATTGCCTTCATCGGAACCATCTCAACAGTCCTTCTGCGAGACTAGAGACCGTACGAGACTAGAGAGAGATCATAGATCGTACAATAGATATGATTAATTCAATCATGCTTCAGCTAGTCGATATATCACAACTGCTTCGAATAGGCACACAACAAGTTCGGAGTATGGTCCGAGGGAAGATTTATCCCGATAAGTTTTCGGGAATTTATGGGTGGTAAGGAAAGGAAGTCCAACTCCAAGTTTTCTCAGTTTGGTTCTCGCTATGAACAATATTCAAAGAAGAAACATCATGTGTTGAGATAAAAAGACATGAAGGACGTGAAAGAAATTTCTAAGGTAGTTTCACGTGAGTCTTATGCTCAAGGAACACAATCTCAGATCATTACGAGCAATGGAAATCTCCTCGTAAGCAACACAATGAAACAAAGGATAGCCAAGTGTGTAACAGAATTAGTAAGAGGATAGCAAGTCAGATTGTCACTCCATCCCATTTGCAACTTAATCAAGACGTCAATGTAACAAAGAGAGATAAAGGAGCGGCCCGATGTTTGAATTTCTCTCCTAAGGAGAAAGTTTTACCCGCTGATGCTCAAGTTATTGGAGCCTTAAAAGACATTGTAATTACCAAACCAACAGTAAGAATGAGGAGAGAGTGTTGCTCCAATGGACTATGAGGAACAACATGAGGACTTACTTGGGGGAAAAAAATAATGGAAATGGGAAGTGGGATAAAGAGCAGGGAGGAAGTAAGGGACGTGTTTATGGAGGATCGGGCCGGAGATATTAAGGCAAAGTCATCATCCTCGTCCAAGATCAGAGGCAAGGCTGGAGTCACGTTTGGCTTACAGAGCAAGAAGGAGGAGTTCCTTTGTCGGGATCTCCAAGAAGGCGTACGACCTCTTCTATGGATATGGATCACTCGGTGTGTCACCTTTCAGGTGCAATAAAGAGTTGAAAAGGCACCATACGTAAGAAATATGGTTCGGAGGGGTCCAAAACACCTCCCACCATCATCTATGAGGATACTTAGTTGGAACTGTCGAGGGATTTGGAGCGACCTCACATTTCGAAGATTTACAAAGCTGTCTCAGAATCATCATCCATGACTTGTGTTCTTTCTGAAATGAAGAATAGAAGTCTGCTGTTGCAAGACATTCATGCCGACTTAGGATTTGATCATTTGTTTACTATTGAGCCACTTGGTCTCAGCGGAGGTTTAGCTTTATTTTCTATGGATGAATTTCAAATATTTTGTTTTTGTTTTCAAATAATAGAATGATTGATGTTGAAGCAGTCATTAATGGAATAAATTTCTTTCTGACGTTTGTTTACGGGGACCCTGTACTAGTACGCAAAGATCAATTCCGGGAACGTCTTACGCGTTTCTTGACTACACGATTTGGACCATGGTTTATGATATGTGATTTTAATGAAATTACTGATCATAGTGAAAAGGAAGGAGGAAGAAGACGTTCAGATAACTAATTTATACCTTTTAGAGAAATGCTAAGTGACTATGGAATGCTGAAATTTCCATTGCTAGAAATATGCTATCATGGGTTGGAAAAAGACGACATTATGGGACCGTCAAATGTCGTCTCGATAGAGCAGTTGGAAATGACGATTGGCATGAGAAATTTCCACAGTTAGCAGTAAAGTACTTGAGACAATGGGGATCGGATCATCGTTCGGTCCTCGCAGACATTATCATAAACCAACAAGAGTGAAGAAAAAAAATTAATTTTATAAATGTTGGTTAGATAATGAAGAACTAAGGCAAATTATTCTTGAGGGACGAAACTCATCTGAACTCCCATTTGAAGCAAACATTATGGAACATATTTCCAGTTGTCGAAAGCCTTTAGTCAATGGAAGAGGAAGAAAATCTGAACTCAAGAAACTGGTAGAGGAGTTGAAAGAGAAGGTTAAGAACCTATATTCAGATAATGATGCCACATCAGAGGAATTTTAGAGGTTTTAAGAGAATGATCCGATGCTCCTAAGGCAGAGGAATTGTTCTGGAAACAAAAAAGTTATGTTCTTTGGCTACGACTGGGAGATCGTAACTCTAAATTTTCCACGCCCTGATAAAGCAAAGGTAAGCGAGGAATCGTATCACAAAGCTTTCAGATTAAAATGGCAATATGGTTGAAGATGAGGATGGACTGGTAACTATTGCTACTAGCTATTTTAGGCAATTATTTGAATCATAAATCCGGAGGATACATAGTATGCCCTGTGAAATATATCAACGATGATCACGGGACCGATAAATGAAGAATTAACAGCCCCGGTCACTGAATGGGAGGTGAAATTGGCTCTTTTTCGGTGCACCCAGAGAAAGCACTGGGTCTTGATTTTATGACTGCACTATTCTATCAGAAGTTTGGGACATCATCAAAGATGATTTAACTCGTTTGGTTAATCAATTTGTTTTTGACAGAATTATGGCACCAGGGCTAAATGACAAAAATATTTGATTAATCCCACAAACAGATAAGTCAATAGAGATATCCATATTCAGACCCATCAGTTTGTATAATGTCATCTACAAGATAATATCCAAGGTCTCATGCCAAAGATTGAAAAAGGTTTTGCCATACCGTATATCTGAAACACAATCAGCCTTTATAGTTGGAAAAGAGATTACAGACAATATCATGATCACTCAGGAGATGTTTCATACGCTACGGACAAGCCAAGTGGAAAAGATAAAAGAATGGTCATAAAGACATATATTAGTAAAGCTTACGACAGAATGAAATGCTCGTTCATTGAAGGAGTTATGAGGACAATGATATTCTCTGATATTTGGACTGACTTGATTATGCGTTGCATTACCTCAGTAAAGTATAAGGTACTGATGAATGGCCAATCAAGGGGAAATATAGTCCCAGAAAGAGGTCTACTTCAAGGAGATCCTTTGTCTCCTTTCATATTTATTCTATGCACAGAAGCGCTCGTTGGCCTTCTAAATCATGCAGAGAACCAAGAAAAAATAACGGAGATGCGTGTTACACGCGCTAGCCCTCGGTATTCCACCTTCTATTTGCTGATGATAACATTTTCTTTTGTAAGGCGAAGCCCCGTGAATGTGAAGAAGTTATGAAAGTAGTAAGGACAATATGAACAACATCTGACCAATGTATCAACTTTGAAAAATCTTCTTTACTCTTTGGTAATAGAATACCTCGAAGCGTCAGGCATCAGATTAATGATACACTAGGGATTCAAAATGAAGGGGTGTATGAGTTCTTATCTAGGAATCCCATAGGATATAAGTGGATCCAAGTGTAAGCTATTTGCATACTTTAAGGACAAACTTATAAACATAATGAATGGATGGAATGGTAGATGGCTATCGAAAGGAGAAAATGAAGCATAATTAATTTTATCTTGTTAGTTCCTTCCAACATATGTCATGTCCTAGATTTCTACTTCCACTCTAGGTATGTGAAAACCTTGCAAGTGCCATTGCACAATTCTAGTGGAGTTCGAATCCACCAAAACGAGGAATTCATTGGGAAAAATGGGGGAGAACATGTGTCTACCTAAAGAGGAGGGAGGAATTAGATTTTGTATGATACATGAGTTCAACTTGGAATTTTAGCGAATCAACTTTGGAGACTGGTCCAAAACCCTGACTCACTATTAGCTCGAATGTTGAGGGGAAAATACTACCGTCTGAGTATGCCTTTGCGTATTGGCTCAGTTAACAACTCATCATATGTGTTCACAAGAATTTCAGCTGCAAGACAATTTTATTTTAGGTATTTGAAACAAGGTTTAATTTGGATATGAAGTCAAGGTATGGGAAGATCTGGGGATCCCTACGGTACCAGCAAGGCCAGCTCGACCAATGCGCCAGTAATGAATCCGAGAATGGTTGACAGAAACTTGATAGATGCTGAGTTAAAGAAGTGGGACGCTGGGTTATTGGAGAATTATGTAGTTCCCGAGGACATACCGCTGATCCAATGTTTGACCATAAACCCAAATCATCAGATGGATACCTTCTGCTGGAACTATACAAAAAAATGGGCAGTACACGGTCAAGTCTGGATATTGGGTAGCACAATACATATTGAACGCTGAGGGAGGAAAATGAGGTGAAGGAGCCTAGTATCACAAAACTTTAAGCCTTTGCTTGGAAGATTAAAGCATCTCAAAAGATATGTAATCCTATTGGACAATTGATAACATGCCATATGGTTGTGATAAGAAATCTAACACGTCGCCATATGAAATGTGATAATTATTTTCCAAGATGAGGAGAACTAGAGGAATATGTAACTCACGCGATCTTTGAGTGTCCACCAGCATTACATGTTTGGTCCTTATCGGCGACACCCTTTAGTCCAAATATCTTTCCATTTCCGAACATTTATGCAAATATGAATTACTTGTTCTGGAGGAAGAATAGTATTGAGGATCCATCACTGGATAAGGACCTTTATCCCTGGTTAATCTGGCACATTTGGAAGGCACTGAATAATAAATTCTTTAGAGGGATTGATATAGGTCCAATGAAGCTAGTTAGATATGCGGAGAGCGAATGCCAGGTCTGGTTTAATGCAAATGAGATGGTACTGATACCACAACAGGTTCAATCCTTGGAAGAAACTCAAGTCTTATGCTTGAATAATATATGTATGGTGGATGGTTGATGGAAATCCATTTCACAATTTAGTGGATACAAATAGGTATGGAAGAATATCAAAGGAAATATTCAGCTGTTGGGGGCGCGTAATGTAGTAAGAAGAGAAGCAGACTTACACACGGAATTAGAGGCTTTGAAATGGGCAATGGAATGCATACTTTAGCACTCGATATGACAAAAAATTTGGGATAGATTGCAAGGACCTTATTGCAATGATAAATAAGTCACATGACTGGCCAAGTTTTGCTACGGAGTTGAAAGCTATCAAATGCTACAGCTTTGTTTCCTGGAGTTCAAGATCTTTTATATACCACGAGCGTATAATGGAATTGATGATTCTTTAGCTAGGAGTGCGCGTTTTTCACCATAAACTTTATTACTTTGGTTGTTTTATTCCAGTTTGGTTACACAAACCACTTAAAAATTGAGTAATATAATAACTGTTTGTCCTAAAAAAATGAACTGTGAAGTTTCATAATCATGATAAAATTTTGGAGATTAAATATAAGGTGGAAATTTACAATTTGAGTGGAAATAATTGGTTAAATGATCTTTTTTGCCAGATAATGTGCAACCTCATTTGATTGGCGTGATATATGTGTAAGTGAATTTGTTGTGCCTTTCAAAACTATTACTTACTTTCAATATCTCGCAAACTCGATGTTGAAAGCTTTTTCACCTAGTATTGATACTCTATACCAAATTTTGTCAGTCTCCTTCAAAGAAAATTGGAGTGAACCCATGAATACAACGTATTGAACTGATATTAAAAACTTTTCGGCTTCGGCTTCTAATGGAAAAAGTGTAATTCTTAAGTTTGCTGAACCCCAAAATCTAGACATTCCCAAATCTTCTTGCTATTCATCCTCATGTTACAAGTTTATTGGAGTTGTGGTATCACTACAAAAAAACATAGGAAGTTTCGATGGAATTTTTGATGGAACTAACTCTATCAGGAATTTCGAGGAAATAAACTTTATCGTAAATCTGTTAAAAGTTCTGACGGTTTTTCAATGATTTAAAAAAAAAACATTTGTTTAGTTCCAACAAGAAGCCGCCGGGAATTCGTGCAAATTTCTTACAAATTCTCGTGGATGTTTTGATGGATTCTCGAAGGCACTAAATAAATATTCATTTTTAATAAGTTAGTCGGGAAATCCATCAGTAATTTTTGAAGAATGATCAAGGGAACTAAATAAGTATTTGTATTAAGTTTATAGTAAATTCGTCAGAAATTTGTCAGAAACTTTTGAGATTTCGTCAGAAATCTGTATGTATACGAATATTGTTGATATATTTATACATGTATAATGTTGATATGTTTATGTATAATGTATACATTTAGTTTTGATATGTTAGATTAGGGTTTGTTAGATTAGGAATTTAGAAATTTTTGTATTTGTCCTTAAAATTCTTTGGTTTATTATTAAAATCATTTTCCAAATTATATAATTTTTTGCACATTAAGTTTTATTATTTTAAATAATTTTTAGAATTAAAAAGGTTTTGAAATTAATTGATTATTTTTTTGTAAATTTTTAAACATTTCCAATGAATTTCTAATGGAAATTTTCATGTGAATTCTCGACTAGAATTTTCCGATGAGGTCGCAACCGGAAATTCCCAACAGATCCCGAATGACAAGTTTGACAGTCGTAAACGTTGAAATTCTTCTAAAATGTTCATCGTGAATTTCCAAAGACAACTGTTCGTCAAAATCCGTTGGGTAGAC
>CAJHQP010006586.1:0-37257 GCA_905132765.1 Moricandia arvensis | reverse complement strand
ATGCTAAATATAGAATCAATGTTGGGTTTTTCCTCCTTAAGCCCAAAACAAATCATAATTAACCTTAGCCCAAGAAGAAGAAAATCTAGAGAAGAATGGAGAAAGATGAAGAAGTGTGTAGAAAAAGAAGTGTGTGGAAATGGATGTGTGTAGAAAAAGAAGTGTGTAGAAGTTGTTGTAGTTAGCCTCTCACTAGTATAAATAGGGGTGCTTAGCACCATTTGTAACCATCAAGCAAAAAAAGAAAAACAAGAGAGAAAAACACTTGTAAGAGAGAGTTTCCTAAAATTTCATATTTTGTAGTAAATCCTTTCCTAAATATTAAGAGTCTTTTTCTTAAACTCTTAGTTGTCTAAATCCCATCTTCATCTCACGAAGAATATTGGGTAATTTTCCCAACAAGTGGTATCAGAGCTAGGCTCAAACATATCCTCAAGATCCCGTGTGATTCAAGATGGAGGCTTACCGTTACCGTTGAAGGTGATATGTTCAAACTCACGACAGACAACTACTCTTATTGGAAACCGATGATGGAAGACCACCTTTATTGTAAGGATTTACACGAACCCATCATCATGAAGGAGAAGCCGGAAGGAAAGGATGACAAAACGTGGGAAGTACTAAACCGAAGGCGGTTGCTGTAATCCGTAAGTACATTGACCGATCTCTTTTTGAACATGTCTCTACCTATACAAATGCTTATGAATTATGGACAAAGCTTGAGTCTATGATTCAAAAGAAAACGCCTCGAAACAAAGCTCTTCTTGTCCGACGGTTAGTAAAGTTGGAGTACAAGGATGGCCAAAACATGATGGAGCACTTGAATAATTTCAAGGGACTCGTAAATTAGCTTAACAAAGTTGATATGAAGGTTTGAAGATGAAATGCAAGCCCTTTTACTCCTTAGTCACTACCGGAAGAGTTGGGACACACTAGTTGTCACTCTAAGCAATTCAGCACCGGAGGGAAAGCTTACCATGGACACCGTCAGTGATAGCCTTCTAAATGAAGAAGTCCGGAGGAAGGAACGAGACTCGAGTCTTATTCAGAAGCCAACATCATTGATAGAAGAGGTAGAGAGGAGACTCGTGTTCACAACAAAGCAGAGGACGAGACCAATCTCGAAGAAGATCCAAGTCACGACCAAGAGTAACCTGCTACTATTGTGGCAATCCGAACCACATGAAGACGGAGTGTCGGTTTTTCAAGAAAGATCAACAAGCAGGTAATATTAACCAGACCGGTTCAATCCTCCGAAGAAGCATGAAGACAAGACTACCACCATTGTTGAAGACCAGAGCAAAGACCTATATCTCGTTGGAGAATGTAATCTTAGCTCTGATGATAGCTCATGGATCGTTGATTCTGGTGCTTCTTTTCACGTCACCCCTCATGGAAGCTTCTTCACAACCTACCAAAGTGGTGACTTTGGTGAAGTTCAAATGGGAAACCAAGGAAGAAGCAAGATCGTTGGAAAGGGGGATGTTATTCTTACATCAAACACTGGATGTAAGATAATTCTTAAGGATGTGAGGCATATTCCCGATATGAGACTCAATCTCATATCAACAGGGAAGCTTGATGATGCCGGTTTTGATAGTCATTTTGGCAGTGGCAAGTGGAAGCTAACCAAAGAGAGTTTGATCATGGCTCGAGGAAGAAAAGAAGGCTCATTATACGTAACACAAGCCAAGCTTTGCAAGGAGGAAGTTAATGTTGCAAGCGACGACATGGATACATGGCACCGGAGACTTGGGCATATGAGTGAGAAAAGTCTTAATATACTTTCTCGCAAGAAACTTATTCCTGATATGAGAGGTACGTATCTCACACCATGTCATCATTGCTTAGCCGGAAAACAACATAGAGTCGCTTTCCGAAGATCTTCTACACCCACAAGAAGGAAGCATATTCTTGATCTAGTGCATACTGATGTATGCTCCATGTCTGAGAAATCAAATGGAGGTGCATCATATTTCGTCACCTTTATTGATGACCATTCAAGGAAGGTATGGGTATACCTTTTGAAGACAAAAGATCAAGTTCTAGATGCTTTCAAGGAGTTTGTAGCCCAAGCAGAAAGAAGTACGGGTCAAAAACTCAAGTGTGTTCGATCAGACAATGGTGGAGAGTACCGAGGTCCTTTTGAAGCATTTTGCAAAGCTCATGGAATCAGAATGGAGAAGACACCACCAAAGACGCCACAATTGAACGGGCTTGCCTGAAAGAATGAATCGGACGATTACAGAAAGAGTTCGGTGCATGCTCTCTCACGCTAAACTACCAAGCCATTTTGGGGAGAAGCTTTAAAGACTGCAGTGGATATTATAAATCTTACACCATCAGTTCCTTTGGAAGGCGATATCCCGGAGGAAGTTTGGTCGGGTTAAGAAGGTCTCCTACAATCATTTGAAGGTGTTCGGGTGTAGAGCATTCGTCCACATTCCTAAGGATGAACGAGCCAAGTTAGACTCTAAAACTAAAGAGTGCATCTACCTTGGTTCACCAAAGGATGATTTGGCTATCGGCTTTGGGATCCAATTAACAGGAAAGTGATTCGGAGTAGAGATGTTGTTTTCTTCGAAGATCAAACAATCGAAGACATCAATAAATCAGAGAAACCAAAGCTAAGGGTTGTAAGGAGTGAAGATTCTCATAAGCCCCAAGATCATGAACAAGTGATTGGAGGAGATGGCGAAGAGGGTCCCATCATGGATCTAAATGGTGATGAAAGCGAAGAAGAAGAGCAAATGGATCCAGAGGAAGAACATGAGCCAAGAAGATCTGGAAAAGAGACAAGACCATCTGTAAGATACTATCGAGATGAGTATGTGAATCTTACAGATGAAGGGGAGCCACAAAGCTATGAGGAGGCTATAGGAGACATTCACAAAGAACAAATGGGTAGAAGCTATGCAAGATGAGATGCAATCCTTGCAAGACAATCACACCTATGAGTTAATGAAGCTACCAAAAGGAAAGAGAGCCTTGAAAAACAAGTGGGTGTACAAGTTGAAGTATGAGGAGAGAAGCTCAAATCCAAGATACAAAGCCCGATTGGTTGTGAA
Organism: Moricandia arvensis; assembly: GCA_905132765.1. Classification (NCBI taxonomy): domain Eukaryota; kingdom Viridiplantae; phylum Streptophyta; class Magnoliopsida; order Brassicales; family Brassicaceae; genus Moricandia; species Moricandia arvensis. Next base: position 34,189 of record CAJHQP010006586.1, on the reverse strand, counting down.
AGGATTCAACCAGAAGAAATGCATAGATTTTGAAGAAATATTTTCTCCAGTGGTGAAGATGTCCTCTATCCGAGTGGTTCTTGGGTCTAGCTGCGGTCCTAGACTTAGAGATTGAACAACTCGATGTTAAGACAGCCTTTCTACATGGTGACCTCGAGGAGGAAATCTATATGGAGCAACCCGAAGGATTCAAGGTCCCAGGAAAAGAAGACTTGGTATGCCGATTAAAGAAGAGCCTTTATGGTCTCAAGCAAGCCCCAAGACAATGGTACAAGAAGTTTGACTCTTTCATGGTGGATCATAACTTCAAGAAAACCAAGAATGATCATTGCACTTTCATAAAGAGGTACGCAAGCGGCGACTTTCTCATATTATTACTCTATGTTGATGATATGCTGATTGTGGGCCAAGACCGCAACAAGATAGCCGCATTGAAGGAAGACTTAGGAAAGTCTTTTGCTATGAAAGATTTGGGGCAAGCGAAACAGATTCTTGGAATGAAGATCACTCGGGACAGACCAAATAAACTTTTATGGTTGTCCAAAGAACGATATATTGAAAGGGTGTTGGAGAGATTCAACATGCACAAAGCAAAGCTAGTAAATACTCCACTTGCTGGACATTTCAAGTTAAATTCAGAACAAAGTCCAACAAGTGAGAAGGAGAAAGAAGAAATGAAGACTACCCCATATGCATCAGCAGTGGGCAGTCTCATGTATGCCATGGTGTGCACCAGACCCGACATTGCCTATGCTGTAGGAGTTGTGAGTCGCTTTCTAGCAAATCCAGGAAAGGAGCATTGGAAAGCAGTTAAGTGGATCCTACGCTATCTACGAGGCACAACGAAAAGGTGTCTATGCTTTGGCAATGGAAAACTTGAGTTGAACGGTTACACCGATGCAGATTGGGCTGGTGATAAAGACTCGAGAAATCAACTTCAGGATTTGTGATTACCTTTGCAGGGGGAGCTGTTTCCTGGCAATCGAGGCTACAAAAGTGTGTTGCCTTATCCACCACAGAAGCAGAGTATATCGCAGCAACGGAAGCATGCAAGGAGATGTTATGGATGAAGAACTTCTTGCTTGAGTTGGGAGTAAAGCAAGACAAGTACAGCTTGTTGTGTGACAACCAAAGTGCTATTCACTTAGCAAAGAATCCAGCGTTTCATTCTCGCTCAAAGCACATCGACATTCGGCATCATTGGATACGAGAAGTTCTTGAAGAGAAGTTCATACATCTCAACAAAGTACACACAGATGAAAACTGGTCAGATTTTATGACCAAAGTATTACCGATCAAGAAGTTTGAAGATTGCTGCAAAGGCACCGGCATGACAACGGTTTCGGGCTAAGTCGGAAAGGGGAGATTTGTTGGGTTTTTCCTCCTTAAGCCCAAAACAAATCATAATTAACCTTAGCCCAAGAAGAAGAAAAATCTAGAGAAGAATGGAGAAAGATGAAGAAGTGTGTAGAAAAAGAAGTGTGTGGAAATGGATGTGTGTAGAAAAAGAAGTGTGTAGAAGTTGTTGTAGTTAGCCTCTCACTAGTATAAATAGGGGTGCTTAGCACCATTTGTAACCATCAAGCAAAAAAAGAAAAACAAGAGAGAAAAACACTTGTAAGAGAGAGTTTCCTAAAATTTCATATTTTGTAGTAAATCCCTTTCCTAAATATTAAGAGTCTTTTTCTTAAACTCTTAGTTGTCTAAATCCCATCTTCATCTCACGAAGAATATTGGGTAATTTTCCCAACAATCAAAAACATATTTGTCTATGTAGATTTAAATTTGAAATACAACATATATTGTTCAATAGCTAATTTAGTTTTTCGTTGTGGATCTAATGCCTAGATTAAAGCCCATTAAAAAAATAAACAACCTTATTCATATAGTTAATTTTTTATTTATTTATGGTTAGTTTTTCATTACATTTGAATTGTCTTTCAACATACATATTGTCACGAGCAGGACATTTTTTGTCTCACTTTTGCCCAAACAAATAAGGAAAGTGCTCTTCAAATGTAAAGTGACCTATTTTGTAAATTGAAATACAAAATGTGACCCTAGATATAATGCACTCATGATTTTCATCATAGAATGCATTACCCTTCTAAGTCACTCTGTCCTTCTGTTTTCACCGAGAGTCACATTTGAAAGAAGAAACACATTTTATGGAATCAATGTGCAATCAAAATCATTTTCCCTTGGGAAATACCTAACAAATTGTTTTTTCTCTTGCTCATAATTCTCTTCATCTCTTTTATACAATATTTTATTTCATTAATTTTTTTAATTAAAAATATTTTTTGTTTTCCCAACAAAATTTGTTTGTCATTATTTACATTTCAATGCATAAATATATAGATGTGTGGAGTGAATGCTTATTAAGAGTCTTTTGCATAGTATATAGATGGTTATTAAGAGGCTTGTAAATGATGATAGAAGTGTGGGAAAATGGCTTGCGGTGGGAGAAATGATGATGCTAACGCCACAACATTAATGGCTTGCAGTGGGAGAAGTGGCTTACGGTGGAAGAGAAGATTGACTCATGGTAAAAATGGAGAACAATGAATTTTTTACCCCATCAAAAAAAAATCTCTACCCTTGCTTATTGAATCAAGAAAAAAAATATTTTATTTTCTAATTAAAAATCAAATCCAAAAAATATTTGGTTTTGAGTAGATATTTAGAATAAATTAAAGAAACAGAATGACGAGAGAAGAAAGATAGTGACCAGTTGGTTTATGATTAAAGGTTAAGATAGATAATTATCAATGTAAAATGATGTGTCAAGTAAAATGAGCCTTAGAATGTAATTACAAATTTAAAATATAATTTTAAGTGTATTTTTCTTCAGTTTATTGTCTCAACCATTTTCTCATATGTATTGGAACATGTGCAAAAAAAGCGGATTGGGGTATAAATTGCCTACATGTGATTTACCGATCTGATATTTCTGAACTGTATGCATGCATGTATCTGTAAATATAAACATGTAAAGTGAGAAATCCAACACTAGCTGATTTTATTATAAGATACAACCACACATTATAAAATAGGTATCCTCATTTATCTATCTTTTAAAAACTTAGATAGACAAGGCAAGCATATTCATACATTCATATTGCTACTGTCAGTTTTGACTAGTTTAAGTACATTATTAATTATCAAAATACGTTTATACGTAAGTCCGTTTATGTTTAAATCAAGCCCAACACGTTTAAGCATTGGAACGAGAGAACGATTGAGATGAAGACTCATGACTTGGTTGGCTCCACCAACGAGCTGCCCTCCTATGAACACCACCGGAACTGTTGGGCTGCAGCCAAGCTGAGCCAGTGCCTTCTCTATCTCTTTTCCTTTGCTGATCTCGTCTAGCTCATAGATCGTCGGGTTCACGCCAAAGTCTAAGAAGAGAGTCTTGATTGTGTGAGACATGCAGCACGAGTTCTTGCTAAAGATCACTACCGACTTTCCGGAAATCATTTTCTGTAGCTTCTCCATTGGTGTTATAATGTGAAAGAGTTTTGGAAAGTGACTCGCAAAGGATCAAACTGACTGTGTCTTGATGAGATGAGAGAATGAAAATGGGAAAGTTGGACAAATTATAGAGAGTTTGATGTCTATAGGTGAAGATGAGAAGTGAGTTTGATGAGTTTCCGTGTTTGATATACTGAAGGGTCTATAAGGGTCCTTTATATAAGGTACGTAAAGCTGTCATATTATGTGTTTGACGTAGCACTTTTTCTAGAGAATTCACTTTATCCCAAAATCAAGCATATTAAATAAAGAGCACATTTTAAATAATGAATATTAAAATAGTGGGAGTATAGTTTTACAGCGAAAGAATAAACTATCAGTTCATTGGGTGGTAAAACGTACAGAAAACAAAGTGTGAGGAATATTTGCTACGGACGAATCAAGTCATGTCTTAATAGTACGGCCATATATTTTCATCGTCAATATATTATCAGATTAATTAATGAGATGCTGCATGCATAGTGCATAACTTTCATTCTCCTGTCTTTTTAAAATTAGAAACGTTCGGACCCATTGGATCTTAAATAACTTAAGGAATGTAATGTTATTTGTTATAAACCAGAAAATTTAATTTGTGCTTTTTGATCCTCATGTCGTATCACTTTATAAATAAACTATGGTAATGCTGATTTCCTATAACGAGGCTCTTGTGAGCCAAAACGAGATCTACATGTAACATAGTTTCAAAACCTTAATTAAAGCGTTACCCTTTGTCATTTACACATGTTCATGATAAACGTAGAGCTCTTCTTCGTGAAGACTCGAGATCGTAGGATATCTCCAGAATAATCTTTTAACTTTGTTGTGCTGAGGATTACGTGGCCTCGTAACCAACCATCAAAAATTTTATTCTCACGAAGTTTTCTGCATACTTCGATACTGGAAATAAAAGTAAGTTTTGTTTAGATTCTCGACGTTGCTATATTCGATCTTTATTCCATGACGATAAGGCCCAAACGGAACCACATTGTTTTTCTGTGTGTGTTTGTAGTTCTTCAGGATCAAATGTGCCCCAACATTATAGAAAATTAAAGTCGTTATTCATATATCACCAAATTACAATGCAATCGTATTTACAGCCCCGTACGTGTCTTACGTACGTACAACAATCAACAGCACATATCGATTCTCATTCCGTAACCTCATGATTTTTTTTGCTACGTGTATGTTTCATAATAAAGAGATTGTTTGTTAGAGCACAATTAAAGGGGTCCTTAAGTGGGTTTCTTAAGGCGTGGGACCCATGAACAGTGTAAGAATCGGTTACAAAAACTATAAATTAAGAACCGGTTTTAAAGAGTTTCTTATACTGTTCACGGGCCCCACTGACACGTGTCAACTCGCGATTGGTTCACTTAAAAAAAAAAAAAAAAAAAAACTAAGAAACCCCATGGGTTTCTTAGGGTTAATGATGGCCTTAAATATCAAAAAGGAAGCTTACATCAAACTCTCCCATGCCAAAAGAATAGAAACAAGGAAGAGCCTAATTATATAATGGAGGAGTTGGACTTACTCATAGTCATAGTCATAGGTGATATTTCCAAAATAATCTTTCAACTTTGTTGAGTTGAGGATTATGTGGCCTCGTAACCAACCTGTAATACCTTAACCGCTCATGGCTATGTATCCATTTTGTACGAGAAGCAGTGTATTAATTTTTTGGAGGTTTAAAAGTTTTGTTTATCGACCCTTCAAACACCATATAACATTTCTCCGTACTTTGATCTCATTCGCATGGTATCGCAAATAACTTTTCGATAGGTTACTCATTCTTCCACTACTCCAACGTAAGCAAATTTAGAGCATGATTAATGGTGGTTCTTCAGGGGTTTTTAGTGGGTGGGGCCCACTAAAACCTTAAGAACCACCTCTTAAAAACCTTAAATAAGAACCTATTTTGCTTGGGTTCTTATACTGTTCACGGGTCCCATTGACACGTGGCGGTGCACGATTGATTCGTTTTTAATTTTTTTTTTTAAATTCAGAAAAAAAAATAAAATAAGAACCCCATTAGGGGTTCTAGGGTTAATTATGATCTTAACTTTAGAGTTTTAAACGGATGTTTAACAAAAAAGGTAAATACACTTTGGTGACAGATAATCAAATCAATTCTATTAAGCATATCCACATATACCAGAAATCGAGATGTTACAATTCACCCCACTCACAAAGCGCAATGTTCCCATTGCACACCATTACAGGTCTCAAGACGGCTCTCGAGTCAGAACCGAGATGGCTAACCAGCTTTGATACTAATTGTAACGCCCCAAACGCTCACGTCTAATGGGCCTCCCATGCCCACTCTCTCGGCCCGTGGGCCCCCATTCCATGCAATGAACAATGCGTTAATTTTTGGAGGCTCGAAAGCTTGTTTACTGACCCTGCAATCACCACATGACCTTTCTCCGTGCTTTGGCCTCACTCGCACGATATCGCGAATCACTTCCTAATAGGTCATACATCCTTCCACTACTTTAGCAGAAGCACACTTAACTTTAAAGTTTTAAACGAATGTGTTACATAAAAGGTAAGAGCACTTTGGTGACATAGGTAGCCAAATCAATTCTATTAATGCTTTTCACATAGACCATAAGTCGAGATGTTACACAACCATCAATCTTGTGTCTCATGGAAGCCTGTCAATAAACTCAGTTGATGGAAAAAATGATATCCAAGAAAGTAGGGAGAAATCGGCAGAGTGAAGTGAGAAAAGAGAGAGAAAATAAACCGATGTAAGGACTGTCTACGTGATCAGAAACCTGAATAACTAAGACTCTATGTGTCCATTGATCGATATTCTTTTGATGAAAATTCATATTTTATTTCCTAAAAATAAGTCAGTAATGGTGAATTTAGGTCACTTCAGGATGTGGATTGAAAGTGGTATTATTGCTAAGCTGAAGGTCAAGTATATAGAAATAACTTTTTAGTATTGGTACTTTTGATGTGGCATACAAGTGTTAAAGATAAAGGCGGGGTTCTAAAGGTATGTGAATTCCCATGTTTTCATACTTCTTTTACTTTCAGTTTAGTCTTTGTTTCTTTTCTTGAGGACAAACAAAAAATCAAGCCTGAGATATTTGATAAGTAGCATTTTTATAGGTTATAGACGTTCATTTTAGCCATTTAGTGTTTAAATATTGCATTTAAGTATTATTAATAGTTGTATTAGTGAAATCAAGCTAGAAACGATTTAAGTTGGGGGCACAACACTAAAAAGAGCAAAACACAAAAAAAAAAAAATCAGGGGCACTTTTACAAATTTTCCACTAAATTATAAAGATTTTAATCAAAATAATTCAAATACTTGAGAAAAAAAATAAAAAACAATAGGGGGCACGTGACCCGTACCTTGTAACGTCCTTTCACCCCTGAGTGCAGTTTGCATACAAAGAGGCTTGGAGTGCATAATCAGAAGTTTTTTTTGGGGGGGGGGGAATTGAAGGGATATCAACGCCAATTGAAAGTTATGGGTCAATTGAAAATTCAGGGACAAACTGTGCAAAGAACACAAAAGATGAGCAATAATGGCTCCATTGAATCTGATGTACAGGAATTGATCGATGGTAAACAGTGATTCCCTCGATCTAGCCTGCCTCCCAATATTACTTCGAAAGAAAAATGATCTCACGACCTAGAGGAACGAATCAACCGGTCTTTGTTTAGTTTGAGTGCTCGAGTGCATGTTTGTCTGAACGGAAGCTATAACGGTCGCGATGAAAGGAGACGGGTAACAAGATGGTGCAGGAGTAGCGACGAGAGGATCCAATAGTAAGACGGAGATGCAAGTGCACACAGCGGAGGATGAAGCACAATATCAAGAAGATGGAGTTACTGATGTGGATCGATCGGTCTCCAAACGCTGATTGATCGATCTATGTTCCAAATGCGGTTGCAACTACTGATCACAAGAACTAGCGTTTGCGTTTGGAATTTGACCAAGATTTTAAAGACACACACACACGCACACACACATATATATATATATATATATATATATATATATATATATATATATAATGGCTAAAACCTTAGCATTTTTTTCTTATTTTCAGTTTAGAGAAGATTTTTGAGGGATTTGTAAGTTTTGGGAGAAGATTTTTTACTCTACCCTAGAGAAGATTTATGAACCCCATTTTTTCAATTTCTCTATATGTTATAGTGTGTTCCTCATCTTATTCTTGTGTTTTTTTTTCTATGTCTAAATAGTTTTATATTTGGGATCTAGGATTTCAAGAGATATCAAGAGAATGAATGTTTGGGATTGCTTAATCTAGGAATCTAAATAGAGTCCTTAATTTATCATTTTTTGTATTGCTTGAAATTAATTAGCTACATAGTTCATGAGTTTAGGTCGTTTCACGTACGAGAGATGTTTGATGAAATACTTGAAAGAAATTAGATGAAAACGTAACATAATCGACAAGAGTTGATGTTAGGAAACTTTGTGAACTTATCAAAACTTGTTCATTAATGCATGTTTATCTTCCCGAGTTCGACAAGATTTATTTCATGAGGTTGTTAAACATAGTGACTAGAACCACAAAAGTGAAAAAAATTATAAACTTTGTTTTGAGTTATAGAATGATGCTTAGCTGATTATCTAATAAGTTGTTTGCACTTTTGATCTAATTTATACAATTCCTTACTGCCCTACACTTTTTGTAACATCCCGAGTTGTGATATGTGACCCGAGAGGCGTCTTAAGACTTGTTGTGGGGCGTAACGAGGACGTTGCGTTCTTTGAGAGGGGGTGAATTGTAACATCTCGAGTTGTGATATGTGGAAAGGCTTAAGAGCATTGATTTGGCTACATGTGTCCCCAAAGTTGACTTACTTTTTCCGTCACACATCCGTTTAGAACTCCAGGGTTAAGCGTGCTTGGGCTGGAGTAGTGAAAGGATGGGTGATCTATCGGGAAGTGATTCGCGATATCGTGCGAGTGAGGCCAAAACACGGGGAAAGGTCGGGTAGTGATTGCAGGGTCAGTAAACAATGATTTCGAGCCTTGGAAAAATTAACGCGCGACCGTCGGACGGGATGGGACCCACAGGCCGAGAGAGAGGGCGTGGGAGGCCCATAAGCCATGGGCGGTCGAAGCGTTACACTTTTATTCATAATTTTACATTGTTTATCTACTTTTCTATCATTATTTCAGTTGCATCAAAAAAAAGCTTAATGTCTTCTAGCTTCATCCAAACTTGAGAATTGAAGTATGTGTCTGGTTTCTGTGGATTCAATCCCAATCTCTATTATTGTAAACTGTTATGCACTTGCAGAACAGAAATTTAGGTTAAGACTCAAAAGTTATCATTTAACACCACCTGTAACTTATTAGTGACAATTAATATTTTCTTACTAATAGTCGCTTGTTGGTTTAATTGCGTAGGCCTTTTTTGTTTATTTTACCGGATCTTTAGAATATTATTTTTTCCTCCAAAAAAGATAATCCATATTAATGTATACGTTGGAAACATGAAATATATTTGGATGTGATGATGTATCTGCCAGAGCCCACACTTGAAGTGTTGGTGGACATTCGAAGATGGAATGAGTTACAGACTCATCCCCACATCTCAGAAGATATTATCACACTGCGTATGACGACAATTCAAATTACTTGTAACTGCTACATATTTTGTGATGAACTGCCATATAAGATGATGATTTTTATAGGGGCATTTAACTTCCAAGCAAAGGCTTGGAGCTTGGTTATGTGATGATTGGTTATGAGTAGATCACATCTTCTTTATTCTTGAGTATATGTTTGAAACCCAATATACTGACTTAACAGTATACATACCACTCTTTGGTGAAACTCCAACGGTAAGTGTTGCAATGTAAGGATCGACTCATGACCAAACTTTTAATCCAAGGTATATATTCTTGTGCTACAAAGTTTTCAACCATTGTAATGTTCGATTCCTTTGAGTCTTCTCTACAAAGTTTTCATATTTCCTTACTACTTTAATAATTTTTTTATATTTACGGTGTTCTGATTTGCAAAGAAAAAGTTACCATCAACAAAGAGAAGGTAAAAAATTGATGGACTAATGTGTGAAATACATGTCCCCGTTATTTTTATTTAATTATCTGCATGATTAACACAACTAACTAGTGCTTCCATACATAGAATAAATATGAAACGAAACAAATGATTTCCATAGTGTAAACCTCATTCAGGAATAAATGGCCAATACAACGTTAGATATATTATTCAATGCATATATTATATATTTCTTAAATCTATACATACAATAGTATTTTATGGATCCTTGTATGTATATATAAAATATATGTAGATATACACATGGGAAAGGAGAAGTCCAACACTAGCTGATTTTATTATTAAATATATCCTTCCAAAATTAGTTAGATTGACAAACCATTCATACAATAAATACATGAATAAGCTTTTTGTCACTCTTTAATTAGTATACATATATAAATATTATTACTTATTATCAAAACTACATCTGACAATTATCTGTTTCTATTTAATCAAAGCCATAATGCCCCAACACGCTTAAGCATCGGAACGAGAGAGCGATTAAGATGAAGACTCATGACTTGATTGGCTCCACCGACGAGCTGACCTCCTATGAACACCACTGGCACGGTAGGGCTGCAACCGAGCTGAGCCAATGCTTGCTCTATTGCCTTTCCTCTGTTGATCTCGTCTAGCTCATAGATGGTCGGATTCACACCAAAGTCTAAGAAGAGAGTCTTGATTGTGTGAGACATGCAGCACGAGTTCTTGCTAAAGATCACTACCGACTTCTCAGAGATCATCTTCTGTAGCTTCTCCATTAGTGTTATAATGTGAAAGTGTGTTCCTAAAGAGGCTTTTAAATGATGAAAAGTGGTTCCTTTTGATCAAAATGCTAGATTAGGGATGAAAACCGCAAAGCAAAGTAAAGAGATTGTGATATATTTGGGAGAAGATGAGAAGTGATATTGATTTTATGTTTTTTGATGTAGTGAATGTTCTATAAGGGTCCATTATATAGATAGCTTTCTTAGGTACGCAAGCTTTCATATTACGTACTCAATTTAATAGAGCCATCTTTTCTAAGCGAATCAACTTTAACCGTTCTGTCTCTTGCAGCTAGAGAATAAAGAAGTGTGGCTATCAAATAAGTGGGTAAATGTACAGATAACAAAATCTCTTGGATTAGATATGAGGATTTTTTGATGCGGACGACCCGTGCCATATCTTGATAGTCCTCCTTCCACATATATAAAAATTCTAGCTCAGGGCACATATATTGATCACATAAATACATTTTTTTCTCCTCTCATAAGATAATTTAATTAATGTTGTTAGGAAATACGGGTCAAATTTCCTTGCGGAAAAATCAAAATTTGCGGGAGCGGGAAGAAAACACACAAAATTGTTAACGGAGTTCGGCCAACTTTGCCTACGTCTCCGGGACCTGCTACCGATCCTTTTATTATCACCGAGAAATTTTTACAAGCTTTCAACACACCCCGATCCCAAATACACTCAAGAAATTAATAATAATTTCTTAAAGAAAAAAAAGTTTTTTTTTCTTTTTCTTTTTTTCTCTTTCTCTCACGAGCTTTCTTCTTCTTCTCTTCTTCTCTTGCTCTCTCTTTACTTTGTGATTTTGGGATGGATTTCTCTTCACCTCGCCTTGGGTATTTATAGAGATTATGAGCGTGGAAGGTGCCTACAAGAGTTGACAAAACTCATCTCCATTTACGGCCACCGTCCACGCCGTCCACGCCGTCCACGGTCACACCGTCCATGCCGAACATTGTTAAAAGCACGTGCTGTAACTAACAATCTCCCACTTGAAGACTGATTTCAATCTGTCTTCACACCTTGATCAATGTAGCAGGTCTTCTCAGCTTGTTACTCCAACAAGCCAACTGAGGTTTCACACAACCTCAGCTTCTCACACGGCACGACCTTCGTTAGCATGTCTGCCGGATTCTTACTTCCTGAGATCTTCTCAAGCACCAACATTTCATCTTCTAACGCTGATCTGATGAAATGATACCGACGATGTATGTGCTTCGTCCGAGCATGGTAAACCGGATTCTTTGCCAAATCGATGGCACTCTTACTATCACAGTACAACACACTTTTCCCTTGGTCATGGTCCAACTCTTGTAGAAAAGACTGTAACCACATCATCTCTTTTGTTGCCTCCGTAACCGCAACATACTCAGCTTCACAGCTTGATAGAGATACAATTTTCTGCAATTTTGAAACCCAACAAATTGCAGTACCGCCAAAAGTGTAGACATACCCGGTTGTGCTCTTCGTGCTGTCAATGTTACCTCCATTGTCAACATCAACATATCCCTGCAATCCCATCTCAGACTTCGTGAAACATAGTGACAAACTTGGATTCCCTTTCAGATATCTGAGAATCCACTTCACGGCTTCGCAATGTTCCTTTCCTGGATTGCTCATAAACCTGCTAACGACTCCCACTGCATGTGCAATGTCTGGCCTTGTACATATCATCGCGTACATCAGGCTGCCTATAGCAGAAGCATATGGAACTTTATCCATATATGCCATCTCGTCTTCCGTCTTTGGAGACTGATCTCTAGATAACCGAAAATGACTTGCCAGCGGAGTATTGACTGGCTTTGCGTCATCCATGTTAAACCTCTTGAGGACTTTCTTCACATACTCCTCTTGGGATAGCTTAAGACTCCCCTTGCGTCTACTGATTCTCATCCCTAGAATCTGCCTTGCTTCTCCAAGGTCTTTCATCGCAAGCTCTTCCGAGAGTTTTGTCTTCAAGCTATTAATCTCATGCAAGTCCGCTCCCACGATCGACTCATCAACTTGCATAGCCTCCTCATAACATTCAGGCTCGCCTCTATCTGTGAGCAGAATGTAGTTAAGCGATGGAGAAAATCTTACAGGCTTTCTGATGACTCTACTTGACCGTCGTAACTCCGTGATAGGTGTATATGGGACCACTTCAGAATCATCACTCTCTTCAGCCTCACCACTCTCGTCTTGAGAGATTTCTTCTTCTGCTGTTGGGGTATCCTGTGGCAACCCTGGTGTCAAGATATCATCTAAGTCAACAGCTCCAGGCTCTTTCCTCTCCGAGCCTTCTCTTAGCTTATCCTTGTACAACGCTTCTTCGTTGAACACAACATTCTTGCTGTGGATGATCTTCCGATTTTCATCATCCCAAAACCGGTAACCAAACTCCGTGTCACCATAACCGATGAAGTAACACTTCTTAGACTTCGAGTCAAGTTTACTTCTTGCAGCATCGTCAATGTGAACATAAGCTAAGCATCCAAACACCTTTAGATAAGAAAGGTTTACTTTCTTTCCACTCCAAGCTTCGTCAGGGATCTTAAATCCCAATGGCACAGACGGTCCTCTGTTGATTAAGTAGGATGCAGTATTGATTGCATCTGCCCAAAACGTCTTTGGCAATCCACAGTGCAATCTCATGCTCCTTGCACGCTCGTTCAAGGTTCGGTTCATCCTTTCCGCTATTCCATTTTGTTGAGGCGTTCCAGGAATAGTCTTCTCCATCTTGATTCCGTTATCAGTGCAGTATCTTTTGAATTCGCCGCTGATATACTCACCACCATTATCAGACCTTAGACACTTCAACTTGAGATTTGTCTCAACCTCAACCATGGTTTTCCATCTCTTGAAAACCGAGAACACTTCATATTTGTTCTTCATGAAGTAGACCCACACCTTTCTTGTGGAGTCATCAATAAAGGTCACATAATAGTACGAACCTCCCAGCGATGCAATAGGAGCGGGTCCCCACACGTCAGTGTGCACCAACTCTAACTTCTCAGACTTTGGCTCTCTTCCTCCTTTCAAGAAACTAACTCGTTTCTGCTTTCCAAGGACACAACTTTCGCACATCTGATGATCCACTGTCTTCAGATCTGGAAGAGCACCATTTGCCACCATGAGTTTCATCCCCTTCTCACTCATGTGCCCTAATCTGCAATGCCACAACTTGGTTTGTTTGGCATCCTCGACAACAGCAACAATGTCTTGATAGCTCGTCGTCATATAGAGAGTGCCTCTTTTATGACCTCTAGCAACCACCATGGAACCTTTCTTGACTCTCCAGGCTCCACCACCAAAGTTGACATCGTGCCCCGTGTCATCAAGTTGACCTACCGAGATTAGATTTCTCATCAACTTTGGCACATGTCTGACCTTCGTAATCTTCCACACCCGTCCATCTGACATCTTCAAATTGATATCTCCAATACCAACTATGTCCAAAGGTAATCCATCAGCGAGATATACCTTTCCGTAATTTCCAGCAACATAATTCTCCATAATGTTGTGGTGCGGTGTGGTGTGAAATGACGCTCCTGAGTCAAGCACCCATGAATCTATTGGGCTATCGACATAGGAGATTGACGCTTTGGTGTTATTTCCAGCTGCATCACGAGCTTCACTTTTCCTCGGGGAATCAACAGACACTACCAATGCGTCAGCGATTTCACGTGTCACTGCATTGGCTCCGCCTCTAGTGTTGTCTTCCTTCTTCGGTGGTGCCCGGCAATTCTTCTTAATGTGCCCTGTCTTTCCACAATTCCAGCACTCTGCAGGCTGTCTGAATTTGGACTGACCCCGTCCACTCCTTGACTTCGATCTGCCATAACTCCGGTTACTTCTATCTGGGTTTCTCCCTCTGTTTTCCACGTTGAAAGCAGAGCTCGTTGATGCTTCCCAAGAGTCTATCCTTCGAACTTCCTCGGCAAGGATACGATCTCTAACATCATTGAATTTGAGCTTTTGAGTACCCACATAATTACTAACCGCTGCCCGCATTGGCTCCCAATTATTTGGCAGAGATGCCAACAAAATCAGTGCTCGCACTTCATCTTCAAACTCGATTTCAACCGATGACAGTTGGTTGACAATCATGTTGAACTCGTTCACATGTGCGGCAACCAGGCCACCTTCTTCCATCTTCAAATGAAAGAGTTTCTTCATGAGAAATACTTTATTATTTGCCGAAGGTTTCTCATACATATCATAGAGAACTTTCATGAGCCCTTCAGTGGTCTTCTCCTTCGCAACGTTGTGAGCAACGTTCTTCGACAGTGTTAGCCTTATAACACCCAGAACTTGTCTGTCAAGGAGCTCCCACTCAGCCTGATCCATCTTCTCAGGCTTCTTGCTCAGCGGTTGATGGAGCTTCTTTCCGTACAGATAATCTTCAATTTGCATTCTCCAAAATGCATAGTCTGTACCATCAAATTTTCCGATACCGTGTGCTGAACCGTCTTCGCCTCCCATCGTTTCTGAAACCACCGTGTTTAAAACACCTCCGTCGATGAACCAATGTTACCGACAAAATTCACTATTCACGAAATCACTATTCTCGTGAACAGTAACCCACTATTCACAAAATAGTAACCCACTGTAGCTCTGATACCAGTTGTTAGGAAATACGGGTCAAATTTTCTTGCGGAAAAATCAGAATTTGCGGGAGCGGGAAGAAAACACACAAAATTGTTAACGGAGTTCGGCCAACTTTGCCTACGTCTCCGGGACCTGCTACCGATCCTTTTATTATCACCGGGAAATTTTTACAAGCTTTCAACACACCCCGATCCCAAATACACTCAAGAAATTAATAATAATTTCTTAAAGAAAAAAAAAGTTTTTTTTTTCTTTTTCTTTTTTCTCTCTTTCTCTCACGAGCTTTCTTCTTCTTCTCTTCTTCTCTTGCTCTCTCTTTACTTTGTGATTTTGGGATGGATTTTTTCTTCACCTCACCTTGGGTATTTATAGAGATTATGAGCGTGGAAGGTGCCTACAAGAGTTGACAAAACTCATCTCCATTTACGGCCACCGTCCACGCCGTCCACGCCGTCCACGGTCACACCGTCCATGCCGACCATTGTTAAAAGCACGTGCTGTAACTAACAAATGTTGATGTTGCATTTGCTTGCATACGGATCCTTTAATTTTCCCAAAAATATTCTTGGGTTGGTAGTGTTTTTATATCATATATCAAACAGATTTAATTAAGCTGAGGGATGTAATTTTAGGGATGTTTACTTGAGTTGTGAACTAATTGAGAAGACATTAAAAAGAGTTTATTTTGGTTAAAAGAATTTAACATTTAAAAAAAAAGAAATATGTCAAAATTTGTTTACAGTCACTTAGCATATATAGGTCCGACCAATCAAGAAAATTTAAAGTATTGTAACTTATAAGCCATAGCAGTTAAATATTACATCTAAATGGAAAAATTCAATTTATTTAAATCGTTGTGGAAATATTAATGTAATCAATGGCGGAGCCATTATTGTGACTTGGTTACAGAAAAGAAATATTTCGAAATCAAAACGAAATCCCATTAAAACGAGAAAAAAACGACTCTATCTTTGATATTTAATCATAAACTTCAATTTATATTAGTTCGACATTAAATCACTGTATACTTGTTTAAATGTAACATGTTCTATTTTAACTAGAAAAAAATTTAAGTGAGAATTTCAAGTTTACCACTTTTGTTATACTATTTTTCATTTTTACCGATATTAAATAAATATTTTTAAAAATATCATTTTTTAATAAGTAAATTTTTCTAAAATTAATTAAAATTCTAAATTTTACATTCCTAAACTCTTCCTCATCCCTTAACTCTAAGGAAAATTATCAAAAATACCATTTTTCTTGTACTATTTTCATTTTTACCTTAATCACTTTTACCCTTATTTTTAAGAGGAAAAAACACACTTATAACCCTTGAGTTAATAAATCTAAGATTTAGGGTTTAGAGTTGAGGGGTGGGAGTAGGGTGGGTTAGGGTTTAAGAAATGTAAAATTTAAGATTTTAATTAATTTTTTTAAAAAAATACTTCTTAAGAAAATGATATTTATGAAAATGTCGCTTTAGTGAAGGTAAAAATGAAAAGTTATACAACAAAAGTGGTAAATTTGAAATTCTCCATAACTATAAAGGGAATTTTCAAAAATACCATTTTCTTTGTACCACTTTTCATTTTTACCATCATTAAAGAGACATTTTCAAAAATACCACTTTTTTAAAGGGTAATTTAAAAAAAAATAATTAGAATCCTAAATTTTACATTCGTAAACCCTACCCCACTCTACACCACCCATTAACTGTAAACTCTAAGTCTTACATTAATTAACATAAGGGTTATAAGTGTGTTTTTTCCTTTTAAAAAAGCAAGAGTAAAAGTGATTAAGGTATTTTTGAAAAGTGATACAAGAAAAGTGGTATTTTTGACAATTTTCCTAACTCTAAATCCTAAGTTTTAAATTAATTAACCCAAGGATTATAAGTGTGTTTTTCCTCTTAAAAAACAAGGATAAAAGTGATTAAACTATTTTTAAAAAATAGTTCAATAAAAGTAGTATTTTTGACAATTTTCTCATTTTTTTAATTAGAATTAATTCAAAAAGAAAACAAAAGTATACCAAACCGATCTATATTAGTGTAATGTTGCATCACTGACTATTTTCTTACATTTTAAGCCGAACAAATCGGATTGGAGAATCATTCTTAAGTCAAAATGACAAAAGCTGCATCTCCATACTTTGTGAAGACTCGAGATCGTATGGTATATCTCTAGATTGATCTTTTTTTGCTGTGTGAGATGGTTTACGTGGCCTCCTTATTTACAGTCAAAACAACTTTATTCTCACGAAATTTTGGGAATAAAGCTAAATTATGTATGATTCTTGACATCGCAAAGATTCGATCTCGTCCACGAGGATAAGGCTCAAAGGAACAAAAACAAAATAGCTCAACTGTGATATGAAGAGACATATACTACGTAAACTTCAAGGTGATCTGATCATTGCCCGTACTTACGTAAAAACACGTACTATATCGTATCGCATCCAATTCTACAACTACGACATACCATATGTCCATCTTATATTCTTATACCCTTATCATTTTCAAAATATTGGATTAAAAGTAGTATTTCGAAATTAACAAAAAGTCGTATTTTTAAGTTTAAGTTTAGAATCTCATTCCATTTTTGGATGCAAATCATTGTGTTCGAATTTGAAGTGCTGGAGTAGCCTGTCTTGGTTTCGACATATCCCAACAAAACTCAATATTGCTTCAACATTTTACCATAGTTAAAGAGATATTTTCAAAAATATTACTTTTTTAAGAGGCAAATTTTTTAAAAATTAATTAGAATCCTAAATTTTAAATTCCTAAACCCTACTCCACCGTACACCACCCCTTAACTCTAAATTCTAAGTTTTAGATTAATTAAACTAAGGGTTATAAATGTGTTTTTTCTTCTTAAAAAACAAAGGTAAAAGTGATTAAGGTATTTTTGAAAGGGGAATTTTCAAAAATACCACTTTCTTTGTACCACTTTTCATTTTTACCTTTATTAAACAGACATTTTCAAAATACCACTTTTTGGGGGTAATTTTTTTAAAAATTAATTAGAATCCTAAATTTTAAATTCCTAAACCCTACCTCCACCCTACACCACTCCTTAACTCTAAACCCTAAATCTTAGATTAATTAACCCAAGGGTTATAAGTGTATTTTTTCCTCTTAAAAACAATAGTAAAAGTGATTAAGGTATTTTTTGAAAAGTGGTAAAAGAAAAGTTGTATTTTTGGCAATTTCCCTTTTTAAAAAGTGGTAAAAGGAAAGTGGTATTTTTGACAATTTTTCTTGATAAATTCTCTTTAATACTCTGAGGTTGGAACACTTAGATTTTGAAATGTTAAACTTGTCACAAATGGACCAAAAATATCTGCCTACTAAGTGCTTTCAATACATGACTTATTATCCGTACGTGAAATTCCCAGCTAATTGTTATCTGTTTCGTACGCCTATGAGAAAAAACAAGTTTCCATTATATGAAAAACGGATTGGCTGAATAAATCTAATCATATTGCAACACTTGCAAACAACACAGTTTTAACCCATTTAAGTTAAATTGTAACATATTATATGCATTAAGGGCGTTGGGGCTTTCATACCCAAATTAGTAAATATATTATTATTATTATTATTAATATTAATATTAATATTATTAGTATTATTATTATTATTATTATTATTATTATTATTATTATTATTATTATTATTATTATTTGATAACCGAGTATAATAGTTCTATTGAAGTGGTCCAGACTAGAGATCGAAGCAAGTAAAGACCCGAAAGTCATCAGATGGCTCACCATAAAGAGTCTCGAGCACTGGAAGTACCACATATTAAATCTTCCAATGGCCAACACGAATCAAATTCAAAATTGTATTGGGACCGAAACTTCCTCAAATATCATTAAACCGACTAACATTGGTTTAAATATATTATTCAGTTCTTATATATATATATTTTTTTAAAAAATTAACCTGGAGGTGTCTAGACCTTCAAACTAATCCCCCAGGCTGGGAGCAATTGCTAATACCAATACATAGCGTAATTGATCCTCCATCCCAACGGGAATATCTCTGTACTTTTTCTATGTATCATTCGATTTTCCTATATGAATGCATGTATTTACAAAAAAAAGTGTACTTACATATATAAATGGATACGGAAAAGTCCAACACTAATTGATTTTATATTAGAAATATAGCCGCACATTACAAAATAGGTAACATTAGTCACTATGTATGCTTTTAAAACATAGGCAAAACATTCATACATACATGTACAAGCTTTTCGTCATCCATTGATTAGTTCCATTAATTATGAAACTATGTCTTACGTAAGTATCACTTATATTTAATCAAAGCCACAATGCTCCAACGAGTTTTAGCATCGGAACGAGAGACCTATTGAGATGAAGACTCATGACTTGATTGGCTCCACCAACAAGTTGACCTCCTATGAACACCACTGGCACGGTAGGGCTGCAACCGAGCTGAGCCAGTGCTTGCTCTATCTCTCTTCCTCTGTTAATCTCGTCCAGTTCATAGATCTTCGGGTTCACACCAAAGTCTAGGAAGAGATTTGATTGTGTGAGACATGCAACAAGAGTTCTTGCTAAAGATCACTACTGACTTCTCGGAGATCATCTTTTGTAGCTTTTCCATTGGTGTAAATGTGAATCTAAAATTGAAAATTGAGCTTGCAGTAGAGAAATTGGAATGTTTTGATCAAAATGTATGATAAGGGATGAATATTGGAATACTAGAGAGGATTTTAAAAAATTGCGATATCTTTGTGTGAAGATGCGAAGTGAATTTTAGTTTGTGTTTGACGTTTTGAAGGGTCTATAAGGGTCCTTATATATAAGTTTCAAAGGTACGTAAATCATCCTATTATGAGGTTTGTAGTCGTTTTTAATAAAGTTTTTTTTTTAAAAAGTGCTTTTTAGTAATAATAAAGTTTACGGACAAAAAAAGCACATTTTAACTAATGAAATTAAGATAGTAGGAGAATCTGAGAATTTGAGGCTAAGATCGGTCAGCACCTCCTACACTCTTTGCCTCTTACGGCTAACGAATAAAACTTTCAACTAATTCGATAAGACGTACAGAAAACAAATCTCTCTTAGATGCGAGGAATATATATATACGAACAATTAATATCAGATCTTTATCGTACGGCCAGTCGACCACATATATCAAAGGAGATGTGGTTTATACTTACATTTAATTAAGTTGATACTGCGCATAGATTCATTGTTTTAATACTTTACTAGGATTAGACCCGCGCGCCCGCGCGGATGTTTGTTTTCGATATACTATTAAAACATTTCAAAACACATCAATTTTATTATTTTTTAACGTTTTCATTTGTGTTACTTTAGCAATTTGTTAAAATTATATTTTTCATTATTGTATTGTGTTATATATATATATATATCTTATTGGAAGTATGTTGGATCAGTTATTATGTAATTTAAAAAAATAATTGTAACTATGTATTAATACACTGCTTTTAAATATTTAAAAAAAATATTTTATTGAATTTAAATAAAAATATATGTATATATATGTATTTTTTACAAAATAGAACATTACATAAATGATTTTTAAAATAAAAATAAAAGATATAAAACATGTGTTTGACTTGAAAGTGGAGTTTATTTAGGAAAATATATTATAAATTTTAATAGACTAAGAAAATAATTAAGTTTACGTAGCAAGTAATGTATAGTTTATATTTTGTTTTACTGTGAAAGTTAATTATATATTTAAGAATACTGTAATCAACAAAACATAATATTATCTTTCATAGGTAGAGATGATTATTAAATTAATCAAAATTTAGATATCGACCCGCTCGTCCGCGTGGGTGTTGGTTTTCACATTTTGTCAAATGTTGATATTTGTTTTTCATGTCACCATTATATAATTTGTACGTTCTAATATAAATACTTGTATCTTGCTAAATTTACAATACATGTACTTTTTAAAATTGGGCTTTGTTTCATATATTTCATATAATATATTGAATAAATTTGTTTTACATTGGTATCCGATAATTGGAAAATATATTACTAAGAATCAATTTATGGATATGTTTTGGTATAATTAATCTAATATAAATAAGTTGACACTAAATTCCACAATTTATTAGCAATATAAAATTAAATATTTTTAAAATATAAATTTTAGTTATATATATATATATATAATAATTTAAAATAATATTTACACATTGTTATTATGAAATCGATATAATATAAGTTAAATTTATGAAGGTATTAAAACTATAAATATGTTTTAGTTGGAGGTGTATTTGCTTAAAAACAGTTACTTCCTTCAATCTATTATAATCCAAAAATATATTGTATATAATATTTTTCATTGTTTTGTTATTTGTAATATATATATATATATAATGGTTATGATATTAATAAATTGTACTAAACCCACTTGATCATACAAATAAATTAAATGGGTAATTATGATAAAAATTGTAACAAAGATGGGGCAGAATAATAACTAAATTTTGTAGAAATCCAAATATTATTGACAAACACTTTTTTTTGGGAAGTTATATCTATGTTTTTGTTTGTTTGTTTGTAATTTTTTTGTCGGTGTTACAACTTATCTCATCTTCGTTTTTGTCGATTACTTTTTAACAAATAAGTCAACTAATGGTAAGCAATTAATATTTAGAAATATTACAAAGATTGGCAATGTACCTATCATAGCTTTTATGAAGTAGATTTATTCTGGTTATTAACGTGACAATTTTAACTAAGAATTTTATTATGTTAGGTTAGTGAGATAGTCAATGATTTTAGTAATATTTAGTTTATTTTCTTGCAGGTTTCGAATATATACGATATCATTCAGTTGTTTGAATTGATATTTACATTAGTTAATATCTTGTTTTAATCTCCAGAATATTCGAATTGTATTCACATATTCTAAACCAAATATTTTCAAATATCACCATTTCATGCTACAAATTTAATCCGGTTTAATGAGATTATCAAAAGTTTATTTACAAATTTTCGTGAGCAAGTAATCAAGGTGCATGGATTAATCAATATATTTACTAAAAGTATGTATTATTCTTGAAAACTTAATTTTATAAGATATATGTTTTTGACATTTAATTCAATTTTTTGGTTTAATAATTTAAAGATTGTTTTGATGCAGCGATATGGACTTTGGTGAAAAGAAATAATAAAATTTATTTTATGGCTACAAATATACAAAATATAATTATTGGGTCAAACAAATTAGTATAGGCTTGTCATGAGCATATTTTCATGTCAAAGATGATTTAATTTGTGTTTGGATGTAGGGATAATACCAGTGGCAAAGAAATGTAATTTTTGTGGAAAACTAAGGGTTATTTCCTATTTGTACTCTTGTTTTAATAGTTTAGAAGATTGGATTGGAATAATATAAGCTATGTGATGGTTGGTCAACTATTAAAAGTATGGTATTGGTTTTGCATGATATAAGGTATGTGCTGGTATAATTAACTTATTAAGATTTGTACCGGTAAAGAAACAAAATGTTAATAAAATCGTTAGTTTAATGGTATTGGTTTGGAATAATATAAGCTATGGGTTGGTCAACAAATAAAAATAAGATATTGGTTTCGAATGATATAAGGTAGGTGTGGGTGTAATTTTTAAAAATGAGATCTGTACCGGTAAAAAAATAAATTGTGTTCTACGAAATTATTGGCTTAAGAAAACTGTAAAACTACTGTGTTTTAGGCCAGTGGCATAAAATTGTAATTATTGAGAAAAACTAAGGGTGATGATTTATTTGTACTCCAGTTTTAATAGATTAGATTTCTGTTCTGAAAATTAAAGTTTGTGTACCCATTCGATCTTAATCTGTATAAGCCAAGCTGATAGCAGTTTTTGCTCTATCAAAAATTAAACTTTACTACAACACCCGATAACCGGGGCCATTTTAGTAGTAAGATTTGAATCAACAAAGAACAAAGACTAACACACTAGAAATGAAAGTACCTAAACCTAATCCGAGAATAAATCAAGATTTTAATCTGAATTTCAGTCAAAATTAATAAATAGACTAACCATCACCTAAACAAAACAAGTTGCAAGAGCTAACGAGATCACAAATTCAAGTAACCAACAAGTAATTGAGAAATGAGACTAAAACATGATCAAATGATAAAAAAGCATGTTCTTAGATGTATGATATTGATTTAGGTGATTAGATGCTAATCAAACATTCAAATGTTAGTCTTTAGATTTAGAAACACACAAATAGACTTAACTCATTTTCATGTTCTTGTTTATATTCTAATCTTGAAGCAAAATCAATTCTTATTGGTTAATTACAATCAAGCATGCATGAATCACAAGTTCATTTAACCATTATAATCATCTTAACTATCAATTTCCATTGGTCTAACATACTAAAGTTTGTAACATTTATTTTCGAAGATACCTTTGAGTAGCAAGCATATCTCACGCGCTCTCCCTCTTGTCTCTCTACATTGAAACCGACGTTCCACTTAGGATGGAGGCTCTGAGGCTGTCAACGCCCTCGTTGTACCTTGTAGTCAACTTTTAGCTTTCCTCGGTTCGGTATCTTAACATCTAGGTCGAATCACAATTGTCTTTGTAGCGTTGACCACTACGAGAGGCTTGTCGCTCAGATAGCGTCGGGAATATGGCGGTGCTCTCTGTTAGAGGCCGACATGGGACGCTGGAAACCCCTAGTCAGTCCTCGGGGTTATGGACACTGAAGACTGAGTGACTACAAATAATTTTCTTATTAAAAATAAAAGAGGCGATGAAGTTATTTGTATTATCAAAACTGATGTAACCACCGACAAACTTGAATGAAAAAGTAAATATGGTCTTGACGATACTGAAGATTATGATGGAACCAGTAACTGGTGAACTGATAATCTAGGAACCAACAACTTTGGATGAGTCTTAATGAGATTTGAAAAGTTTGATGAAACCAACAAAACCAGTGAATCAGATGATTCAAATCTGATTATTTAAATATCTTCAAGTCAAAATAAGCTTCTAAAATCTGTATGTACTAGCATTAATGATGGTATCATAGAAATGATTCACAACAATTATGAAATGATTTACAAAAAAACGTGGAAGGATTATAATCATTTGAAACTATAATTAGGGTTTGAAATATTGCTTTTTAAATTTATGCTTTCTTGCTCATGGAATAACACTGATAAAATAACATAAAAATCCTACGACATGGTGTATTGATTTCTCTGCAACTCGTATAGGGCTGGCTGAGTAATAGATATACGTTAGGCCTATTAATCCAAAAAGAATATCGATAAAATGATCATTTTAACCTGAGCTACTAACTAAAAATGCATGCGTTCAACCATCTATAAGATGTTCTTCCTAACACCCCACTTTTCGATTTTGAGATCCAAAACTTTATATCCGACTGGACAAAATGCATACACTTTCAAAAGCGGTGTAATTGAAAAGCACAACATTTACACACCTAGATTAAAGAGTTTGATGAGATATGCATGGTAGAGCCAAAGAGATTGATCTCCAAATAAAGGGAACAACAAAATTATCCAAGCGAAGATAATGTGAACATGTCTCCAATAGAATAGAAGACAAATGATAGCAAGCTATAAGCTGAAAACCCTTAAAATCTTGCTCAAAACTCTCAGATATAGGTTGAGAAGAGAAACATAAGGAGTATGCAACAAACCACACTATCAGTCCGGTACCTTGTAATCTAGGCTGATGCCGGTTACCATAATTGAAAACTAGGAGCTTTTGAAGAGAAAAAAAGAGAGCATTTTAGGTTATAGAGAGAAATATGAAGGATGGAGTTTGTACTATGTGTATAAAGTTTCTGGATTAGTACTTTTTCAATATTTTGCAATCGACTGATGTGACACGTATAGAAACTTAATTTAGTAAAGTATACAACTAACATAAATAATGGCTTCTGCCTTATATTTATCATTCATAATATGTTGAATGATTCCGGAAAAAGTTACACTTCTAATCACATTTTGTATTCTCAATTACAATAAAAGATACATTATACTTGAGGCACTCATTTTCTAAGTGATATTAATAATATAGTTTCTAAGTATGTCTCTGATGCTTTGAAGAAATGATTATGTAATGTCAACAATATCAGACACATACCAAAACTGGAAGAGATTGTAACCGCGAAAACCCACCGCTTAAAAATCTGAATCTTTAAACCTAATCCCTCCTAAACCACATTTCTTCTTTGTCTCTGTCACTTAGTCTCTTCCTTCATCTTGGATTCCATACGAAGAACCCAATCCAAAATATGACATTCAAGAAGGTAGATTTGAATTTTGGCTTTTCTTTTAGGATTCTGAAGATCTAATTGGTTCACTTCTACCCTGATATGTACATTAGATACTTCATCTTCTTTGTTCCAAAGACGCATCTTCAACTTGGGACACCCCTGATACTGGAAAGTCTTATGTTGTCTCCCGAACTTATCAATGCTGGTATGATTCTTCATTGTCTCTTTCATTTTGGTTTTCTTTTTGCGGTTCTATTCCCACAAAAAATTAACTTTCCCTATACGTGTATAGATCGATAAGATATTCAAACTTTTATTTCCTTGCTCTTCTATCATGAATTATTTCGTCCCTTTTTCTCTCTTATGTATACATGATCACAAACATAATATTTTCACAAAGATGAAAAACACATAGAATTTTTTTTTAATGTATTCGACATAATGCTCTGTAGAAACATCCATGCCTCGAAATAGCGTCCATGAAACGATTTCCACACTTTTTGTTCATAAAAGTTGTCAATGATATTTTTCATGACATCTTCTTCGCCAAGATCATGTCCATTGAGAGATCACTCACAAAATACATCCACCAAATGCACATCCACGGACAAAGTCATCACAAGTTTTATACCAAATGCACATCCACCGAATATTTGTCTGCTACAACTATGTCCATACAGTTTTATTACTTTTTCATAACAAGTGGTATATATATGTAAGTTGTCTATCTAGTTCGTGTATTTATAAATTGTTTATTTCTCTATTTTGTTTTATTTACAAAGTGTTTGATGTTGTATGGTTTATTGTGTTATGCATTAGTAGTTTTGATTTATAAAACATAATGAAAATTTTATTGTTTGATTCATCAGCTTTGTAAAACATGAGGAATAATTCATTGTTTAATTATAAAACTCTCTTTTTCACAACTTTGCCATCAACAATTCATCTATCTATATCTAACCCGTCCTTAAGATATTTTCGACCATTTTTGTATCCACGATTCTACTGTTGGTAACTCGTTCGTTCATAACTTCTTCATCCACGAGTCTTTTGATCACTTAACATATATTCATGCATCATTTCTCCATATAATTTTATCTATTAATTACTAAAATATATCAAAATGAATGTTAAAATATATAAATAAAAAGTTGCAGTTGCTTATAACAAACATATTTATCCATGTATATTTAAATTTGAAATACAAGAAAATAAAGACATGGGGGTGAACGAAAATAATAAAACAAAAAAAAGAATCAGTACAACATATATTATTTAACGGTAAATTTAGTTTTTCATTTTGGATTTAATGGTCTAGATTAATGCTCATTTAACAATAAACAACCTTCTTCGTCTAACTATTAACTAGATGGTTATTTTTTTTTATTTGGAGTTAGTTTCTCATTAAGTCTGAACTGTCTGTCAATATACATATTGTCACGAGCAAGAAATTTTCGTCTCACTTTGCCCAAACAATGAGGAAAGTGCTCCTCAAATGTAAAGTGATATATATTGTAAAATGAAGTGCAAAATGTGACTCTAGATATAATGCACTCATGATTTTAATCATAGAATGTATTACATTTTAAAACATATTTTTCTTTTATTTTCATTGAGAGTCACATTTGCAAGCAGAAACACATTTAATCGATGTGGATTCAGGATCATTTTACCCTTCGGCAAGTACCTAACATTTTTTTTTCTGTTGTTCAGGATTCTTTTCATCTCTTTTATGCAATATTTTCTTTTATTAATTTTAATTAAAAACATTTTTTTAATTCCCACTTTTTTTGTCTTTTAAATTTTAATGTATAAGTATATAAATGTGTGGAGTGAGTATTTATTAAGATAAGTTTTTTGCATCGTGTCGATTGTGGATATAGATAGCTATTAAGAGTATTTTGAGATGTTTTGTATTAATTTGATAAGTTAATGTACTTTTCTATTTTCACTACTAGGAAAAGAACCCGTGCGATATCGCACGGGAACTCATTTTATAAAAAATGCTATTTTGAATATTGTAATAAATATATGTTAATTTATGTTAATATGATTATTTTTATTTATAATAATATCTTGAATTTCCATAAGAGTTTTTATAAAACATCAATTTTTATTATATTAACATAATAACTGAAAAAATTAACTAAATTGATAAATTATAAATTTAATTTTTTGAAATCATTAATAACATTAATTAAATCTTTAAATAATATATAAGATAAGGTGTTATTGAGATATAAATACTTTAATTTTATCGTTTTTTTAATCAAAAGTTTTAAACTTAGTCTAAAATACAAGAATAACATGTGTTTCTTCAAAAATCATTAAAAATCATTTAAAAGTGAATCTCTCTATTTTATAGTCTATTGTGTTCGTTGTGATTTGTCAGTGCCTACAACTTGTTACAAGATTGCAATACTTGATGACCAAATATTGTAATGGCTGAAACCAAACATTGCGATGGTTGATAATCAAATATTACAATGGTTACCTAAGATTTGTAATAGTTGACACCAAAAGTTACAATGGTTTATCACCAAATACTACAATCAGCAAAAATTACAATAATTCTTCACCAAAAATGACATTGGTTCTTCACTAATAATATATATAATAACAAATCTCTTTTCTTTAACAATTGATGTCATCAATTTATTATAGAAAAAAATTAACTTCCAACGATTGATTTTGTTCGTAATCTCTAATCTGATGGTTACAATTTCATTTTGCTTGACCGGCATGAACTGGTCCAGCTGAGTGGGTCGGGGACCATAACTACTTTACCGTTGAACTATTTCACTGAATATTATACATAACCAATATTTGTAGATTTTTACCATATTTGTAGATCACCTAAGCAAAAAAACATGTACATTTATTAAAGAGTTATGTCTTTTAAGAAAATTAACCATCGCACGCTTTCATTGAACAATTTTATGATAGAAAAATTTGTATAGGTCAACAAATATATAAAAATCTCGTTTTGGTCAACATAAAAGGTCTCCTTAAATCAGAAATATATCATTTACGTTAGGCGAATGTATCGTCCACGAAGAAGTATGAACATGTTGTGATATAAGATGTACAAACGTGTTGTAACCTAAGAGAAAAAGGATCGTTACCAAATAGGTGTGAACATGTCGTCATCAAAAGGGTGCGGATGTGTCATTACCAAAAATGTGCAAACGAGTCGTTATCCAAAGGGTGTGAATGGATCATCACCTAAGGGGTGCAAACATGTTATGACCTAAGATGTTTGAATGGATCGTCACCCAAAGGATGTGAACATTTTTTGGCCGAAGAAGTGCGAACATTTCATGGTCAAAGAGGTGCGAACATGTTGTGTCCGAAGGAATACAAACATTTCATGTCTAAAGAGATGTGAATATTTAGTGTCCGAAAGGGTTCAGATATGTTGTGTCCGAATGAGTGCGAATATACCATTTCCAAAAAAGTGTGAATGTGTCGTGAATAAAAAAGTGTGAGCGTATTATAACCAAAGAGTGCAAATATATCGCTACTGAATGAGTGCAAATGTGTCATCACCAAAAATGTCATAATAATCTATATGAATATTCATAACATTTTAGA
Organism: Moricandia arvensis; assembly: GCA_905132765.1. Taxonomy (NCBI): domain Eukaryota; kingdom Viridiplantae; phylum Streptophyta; class Magnoliopsida; order Brassicales; family Brassicaceae; genus Moricandia; species Moricandia arvensis. Next base: position 5,351 of record CAJHQP010006586.1, on the reverse strand, counting down.
TTTGTAGTAGTGATTTTAAATTAGTATTTTACAATTAATTTTGATCAGTTATATGATTACTAAAAATAATTTACTATATAATGAAAACACACAACTCTTAAAACTAATATATATTTTTAGAAAAATACTTATTGGATATTTTAACATTTAAAAAAAATCTCTTCTACAATGAAAAGACACAACTCTTCTTATTAATAGATTTTCAAAAAAAAAATGAAAACACACAACTTTTATTTTACAATGAAAAGACACAAAAGATTAAAATACTTAACGTTTCAATATTTTGATAACATGTAACCTCTCAAATGAAAAGACACAAGTTTAAAATATTTTGACAACCGAATCAATGCAACATTTCAAATGAAAAGACACGACTTTTCAACATTAATTGGAATTGTTATTTTTAATAGACTTTTAGAAAAACACTTACTGGATATTTTAACATTTAAAAAAAAGCTCTTCTACAATGAAAAGACACAACTCTTATTATTTATAGTTTTTCAAAAAAAAAAAACAAAAAAAATGAAACACACACAACCTTTGATTTTACACTGAAAAGACACAAAAAATTATAAGACATAACTTTTCAAGCATGCATCAAAGTTAATGTCTTTTTCTTCACTAATAAATCTTAAAGTTGAAATTAAAGAAATCTAGATTATGATCTTAGATAGATTTCACTCTATAGAAATCATAAAAGTTAGCTTTACATGTGGTATGAGAGCCATCCTAGAGTGGTATAATTCACTGTAATTAACGCAAAAGGATTATGGTTGCTTAAACGTACGATATTTATTAAATGTGCCTTCATGATCCATATTGTTGCATTTGATTTTTTCAAATTGTGATGTTCATAAATTCAATTATGTAACATCATATAAAAGCACGAGTGAATTTACAAACATGAATGGTTTTATTGTGAGTAAATCTATAAAAGTGAAACGCTGTTACATTTAGGTGATTAAAACTAATCATGCTTTGTTTAAAGAGGAACAAGCGTGTACTTGAAATTATCTCTGTACTACATTTCTTTAATTTTCTGGATTGTTGACGGTTACTACATTTTTTGTTCTGAAAAGTCACCAACGAAAGGCCGTGACATTTGATATTAAACTGCATGTGGGTAAATAACATGTGAAATTTTGTTGTCACCGTATAAGTGAATGTGTTCATGTGTGAATGAATGCATTAAAATTTTGATATTAATAGTTAAAAATAAGATATTATAAGGGTATTAGGCATATCTGTTGACATCATGTATGGATTTCTATATAGTTTAATGTTCTATATGTTATGGGACACAATTATATATAGTATCTCATTAATTTAAAATGTTACATAATAGTAGTAATAATAATATGTAACCTGTAAAATAAAAAGACACAACTTTAAATATTTTAACAACTGAATTAATGCAACTTTTCAAATGAAAAGACACAACTTTTCAACATTAATTGGGATTGCTATTATTAATAGATAAAATAGCATATGAGATGGACAAATAAAAAATTAAAAACATATAAACACTAAACATATATGGTTATAAAAAGTTCGTAGAGAAGTTGTATGAGAGAGAGTTGTGGATAGAAGAGTTACATACATCATTTTTGCGGATGGACAAGTTGTGGGTGTGCCAGTTGTGGATGGACAAGTTGTGGACACACATATTTGTCACAAACATATTTTGAACATCTTATATCCATTTTCTCTTCTTTTTTTTTCATCAAACGACAATTCTATTACTCAAACTTGAGGTGGTCTGGGAAGCCAAACCGGAATAGAACTACCAACAAAACAAAGATCTCTATGAAAAGTACGAGCAGTTTTGGCTAAAGCATCAGCAACTCCATTGTGGGCCCTCGGGATATGACAAATCTCAAACTCCGGGAAGCAGATCAGAAGGGTTTTAATAACCTCTAGCTTCGTTGCAAATCTCAACCAATCATGCGGTTCCGATATCATTGTGATAAGATCCTTGCAATCCGTTCCAAAGCGTTGGCAGGTCGAGTATTGGAGCATACATTCTAGTGCCCATCTAAAAGCTTCTAGTTCAGAATGAAGAGCTGTCTCGCGCTTCCGCAAATTCCTCGTCCCCATTAACTCTATCTTCCCATCATCAGTTCTCCATACCCAACCACAGCCACTAAACTGATCAGTGTCGGTCCAAGAACCATCCACTATACAAATATTCTCGAGACATATGGTCTGAGGCTCAACAGTATAAGGCCCTTGCGGGATCTGGCCAGTCTTGTCATTAGCATTAAACCAAGCAAGACATTCACTTTCAGCAAACCGTACCAACTCCATAGGGTCTCTGTCAATCCCCCTAAAAAGTTTATCATTCCTGGCCTTCCATATATACCAAATTATCCATGGGTATGGATCTCTATGTGGCTCAGAAACGATAGACTCCTCCTTCCGCCAGAAGAGATAGTCCATATTTGCATAGACACTGGGCAATGGAAATATATTTTGTCCCAACGGTATCGAGGATAAGGCCCAGACTTGCAAGGCAAGGGGACACTCAAAAATAGCATGAGTGACAGTTTCTTCCGGCTCGCCCCACCTTGGGCAGAAATCATCACATCTCAATTTCCTATAATTAAGTTTCCGAGTAACTGCGACATGTCATGTAATCAGCTGCCACATAAGATGGCGCATCTTTAGAGGAGCTTTCACTTTCCAGACAAAAGCTTGGAGATCAGTTATACCAGGTTCGCATGTCAAGCTCTCGTTATCCTTCCTCAGGAGTTCTCGGGCTACCTTGTAACCTGATTTGACATTATACTGGCCAGTTTTAGTATAACACCAGCAGAAGGAATCTCTCTGGTTTGATGTGCTTATGACTAAACTCCTTATAAGAGGGATGTCGGCCGGATGAACAAGATGTGTCAAGAGTTCAATGTCCTAATCCTTCGAATCTGGATTTATCAAATCGCTTACTCTCAGGTTCGGGGACAAAATAGGGCTAAATGGATTAGCCGGACGCGCAGGTACAGTCGGGATCCAGGGATCCTCCAACACTTTAATTTCATGTCCAGAATGAACCTTATGTTTAATACCCAGTGACAACAAGTCTCGCGCCGCCAAAATGCTAGTCCACACATAGGATGGGCTGCTAGTCGGATTTGAACGTAATGGCTAACTCATTTGGTAGTACCTCCCTTTAAGCACTCTGGCCACCAATGAGTCTGGGAACTGAACTAACCTCCATAACTGTTTCGCTAGTAAGGCTAAGTTGAATTCGTGGATCATACGAAATCCCAAACCTCCCCCACACCTAGGTTTACATAGGTTTTTCCATTTAGCCCAATGGATACCTCTCTTCGGGGGATTTGAGCTCCACCAAAAGTGTGCGATGGCACTTGCGAGCTTTTCACAGACATCTAACGGTAGGAGAAAAGTAGACATCACATATGTAGGCAGAGCTAGTAGAATAGATTTAATTAGAACCTCCTTCTCACCTTTCGATAGCCATCTCCCAGTCCATCCGTTCAATCTATGCATTAATTTGTCTTTAAGGAAAGCAAAAAGTTTGCATTTTGAGCCACTATTATCTTCTGGAATTCCCAAATATGTACCCATCCCTCCTTCGTTTTGGATTCCTAGCTTATCTTTAATTTGTTGTCTAGTTATAGCATTTATCTTCTTGCCAAAGAGCAGAGAAGATTTCTCAAAGTTGATACACTGACCTGATGCTTTCCCATATTTCCTAATCTCTTTCAATACTTCCTCACATTCACGGGGCTCTGCCTTACAGAAGAAAAGGCTATCATCAGCAAAGAGAAGGTGGGATACCGAGGGGCATGCGCGTGTTACCCGCATCCTTGTTATCCTTCCTTGGTTCTCTGCATGATTAAGAAGGCTAACGAGCGCTTCCGTGCACATAATGAAGATGAAAGGAGACAAAGGATCTCCTTGACGTAGGCCCCTTTCCGGGACAATATTTCCCCTTGGCTGACCATTGATAAGAACTTTATACCTCACCGATGATATGCATCGCATGATCCAATCGATCCAGAGTTTTGAGAATCCCATTTTTTCCATAACAACCTGTATGAAAGGCCACTCCATTCAGTCATACGCTTTACTCATATCGGTCTTAATGTCCATCCTCTTGTTGCACCCGTTTGGTTTAGTCCTCAAAGCATGGAACATTTCCTGTGCAATCATGACATTATCAGAAATTTGTCTTCCAGCCACGAATGCCGATTGAGTCTCTGATATTAATTCTGGTAAGACTTTTCTCAATCTTTGACATAAGATCTTAGAGATTATCTTATAGCTAACATTGCAGAGACTAATAGGCCTGAACTTAGACATCTCATTTGGTTTGTCAACCTTTGGAATAAGACATATGTTTGTGTCATTCAAGCCATTCGCCATCGTTCCTTCGAATAAGAATTGATTAACCATATGAGTTAAGTCGTCCTTTACAATGTCCCAGAACCTCTGATAAAACAGTGCAGTCATCCCATCTGGTCCTGGAGCTCTCTCTAGATGCATTGCGAAAAGAGCTAGCTTGACTTCCCATTCCGTGATCGGAGCTGTAAGATCCTCATTTGCAGCATCTGAAATCTTAGAGGAAATTTCTGAGAGGGCCTCCTCAATATTTTCAGGGTTAGATGTCTCAAATAACTCACGGAAATAGCTAGTAGCAATGACCATTAGACCCTCTTCATCCTCTACAGTATTTCCATCGGAATCAAGAAGCTGGGAAATCTTATTCCTTGCTCTCCTTTGCTTTGTTACTGAATGTAAATATTTGGAATTTCGGTCACCTTCTTGGAGTCAGAACATTCTACTCTTTTGTTTCCAGAAAATTTCTTCCGCCTTAAGAGCGTCAGATAGTTCCTGCAGCGCATGCGCTATATCAGCAGTTGTGGCATTATCATCGAGATACAGCGCCTCCACCTTTTCCTTCAAGTCTTCCACCTGTTTTCCAGAGTTTATATTATGCTGCCTCCTCCATGATCCTAAGGCTTTACGACAACTTGATATGTGGTCCATAATATTCGCATTAGTTGGAAGCTCTAAGGAATTCCAGCCCTCCAAAATAACTTGCCTTACTTCCTCGTCGTCAATCCAGTGCTTATCGAATTTGAAGGATTTCACTTTACGCACTGGTTTGGAAAGAATATTTGCTAGGACCGGACGATGATCCGAACCCCACAGCCCAATCCATTTTCTTTATTCTTCAATATTTTTAGATTTTTCATAATTTAACTTACCAATTCTCTTTTCAATAATATATACGTTAATATATCAATTTAAAAGGATTGTAAATGCTGATAGAAGTTTTGGGGAAAATGGCTTGTGGTGGGAGAAGTAGAGAAGCTAAAGGCACAACA
>CAJHQP010006585.1:0-37262 GCA_905132765.1 Moricandia arvensis | reverse complement strand
CGATAATTCTGCAGACACGTTGGTCTGTGGGGATCACAGGATAAGCTTCAGAATTTATTGGCCAGAGAATAGTTTGAACCGGCCAGCTTTGATGCTTCTTCAATGCACCTTTGCTCCAACAACTACCTTTCTCATGCAGGTTTGCTTCAGAGAATTTTGGACAGAGGAGGTACGGGTTGGTTTTCTCTTGGGACCTAATGACAGTCTCTGGAGTCTCCATCTGCAGGGACAGTCTCCATCGTGGAGAGTTAAGAGACACAGGGACAAAACGACGCTCGTCTGCTAGTGTCGGAGAGTAGATTATCTGGTCGTATATGTATACGTGTATCTGAGTAATCGCAGCTGATGCGTTGCTGAGCTTGCTTGACTTTCTGGAGCTTCTCTGGTGAGGTTCTTCCCTCTTGAAGACCTTTGGACCAGTGGACTAAGAGGTGTCACTCAAAGGCAGTAAAGAGAAATTTGAGAGATTTGCAGAAGTAAGAAATGTTTTCAGGAGCTTGTAGCTCTATACCATGTGAAAATAGAGAGAAATAATGATAATATGGTGAGAGAAGTGTTTTAGACAAGTGTATTCAGAGAATGAAGAGTTTGGTGAAAGAGAATCAGTTTTGGCTAAGAGACTGTTTTGTGAGTGAGATTGAGAGATTATGAAGTTGGAGAGTATGAGGCCGTGTGGACCAGAGAGAGAAGAGTCTTGTGAGAGTGTGTGAACCAACCTGAGAGAGTAAGTGAAGAGAGTTGGTCATCTGCTCCTTAGAGTATTTTCATGGGTTACATGTGGGGGGCTTTTATAGCCAAGACACAAACAACTCACAGACTACAAACACATTAACTACATATAAGAGGTACTAACAACTAATAATACTAGTATGGAAAGATGATCCAGACAACTGGCTGGACAGACTAGTGTAGAGCAGGCTGTTGAAGACGGCTGGCATGTCGCAGAGGAGGGAAAGGGACAGGAGGAGATGGCACAGCCTTCCTTGGTGCACAGTAACATGTCTACACAACTCCTTCAATGCACCCCATGTGACTTCTAATTGCTTAATCAAACCAGATTGTTGCCCAATTACATTCAAACTGATCTTTTCCTTGACTTCTAGAACTTCAGCCGCCACGTCCACAAGGTCTTCGCCCACTCAATCCTTGCCTTGCAAGGTAAGTCCTGCTTAGGTTTCGATGAACTGTAGACAGCTTCAAAATCTTCTCTTATCTGTTCTGTCCCGGTTGTGAAACTCTTAGACTAGCTTGCTGCTTCTTCTTCTTCTCCTTCTTTCGTTATTCAAACAGGTGTCCGTACAGAGATCCGTACGGTCGAGCGATAACAGCAGTTTCGGGTTGTGTCTTTGGTTTGATCACTTAAAACCGACAGCAACAATTCAAGATCTCTGTGACTGATTGAAGCTAAGGAGGTAAGGAAACAGCTGTGTCGAAATGGACTAAGAGGAATATGCTATAAAGATGCTCTATCAAAAAGAAGGAATGAACTTGGAACTGATCATTGTCAAGTTCATGTGCAATGGCCTGGCCTATTCTGGCCAGCTTTCCTAGGCGATCACTCCAGGCTGTCTACCAGCCTGTATAAAGACCATCTGACTCATCTAAACCGTCCATTCCTCAGGCTTTATCAGCCCTTAGATATAGGTTAACTGTTTGCTTCTTGTATTGCTATAAACAGGCTCATACTCGATTGTAAACAATTTAATGTGAGAGAGTGGGGTTTCCCTCCTCACTTCCTATTCTTTCTGTTCTAAATATCTGTTCTTCGACTCTCTAGTCTCTGGTTCATCAGTCTCTAAGCAAATCTCTCTTTTGTCTCATAATTCTCTTAGTCTCAATCCACAATCTTAATTCTCTCATCAAGTCTTCTTTTTTTCTCGTTATACACAGATCAGTCCGACCGCTGTTGAGGTTGGATCTCCTCACACATCCCACAACGGCCTGAACTCTGATAAACTTTCAGTATCCCCGTCGTACGGTCGTACAGTCCGTACGGCGTACTAGTACGACCGCCCTAACCTTGCAATCATCGACCCAATTGATCCAAACTTCTCCCAAGTCTTCTTCCTTCACAGTAAAGCCCTTCTTGAACCTTGTTCTCACGCCCTGCATAAGCTTCTGGACTGCCTCCTAGACTTGATCAGTCTCTACAGTGGGTTTTGCCCAAGCTATTGTCACATTAACCTTTAGTGAGATGGTTTATCACTTCAGGTTAAGCACTCCACCCTCAAGCTTCACTGCTATAGACTCCTCCGAGTCTAAGATTGGACCCTGAGTCCCTCTCGTTAAAACCTTAAGCCAAAGAAACCCTTCCTTTAGGATATAACCTTGGCAAGGATAAGAGTAAGTTCTTCACGGCTAGGGCATTGGCCATTGAGCCCTTTGTGCCTTAGAACGCAGTGTAGTTGGCACACAAAGGACTCTGGATACGTGGCCTAAACTGCGTGCAGCCAACAACACAAGGCTTGCACACTCATACACTGCGGCTTGACTCTTCATAGACCCGGTTTGGGTCTCCCCCTCTCAACTGACTTCACGCCACCTAGAGAAGCATAGGAAACGTACCATGATCATCTTCTGTGATGCTCAGGATTTGGGTAATGGTACCTGATAAACATTATCGCCCACACGTGCAGTCAGTACCTTATCAAGATAGACAAGGCTCAAAGTTTAAAACAAAACCAGAGATTCTAGCAACACTTAGACAATCTTCTAAATGAAGCAAGATATCATGATGTTTCACTAAGGCTTAGCATTAGAACTTATCCATTTAACAATCAGAACCATATATATTAAGCATTTTACAGAACTCATAGAAATGATGAATGACTTGTAATAGATTGAGTTCAAGTTAACTTCCCTTTTTGTTGGATGCGGAGTGACTGCTCTTTGTCACTTGAATCCCTCACACTTGGCAGCTTGCAACCTCTTCATGGCACACCAACTTGATGGAGGTGTGTGAGAGCTTTCAGGCTTCAAGTTTGCAAAATCACTCACCACAGAGGCCCGCATTGAACTGAGCTCATACCGACACCACAACCCACAACGGAGCTCTGAACAGCCTCTTTCATAGACACGGGCCAGACTGCCTAGACGCCGGTTTGGTGATCCTTTGTGTTAAGTTGAGTTATCTAGTTTGTGTGGAATAGAGAGAAGGAGGAAAAGAGAACGGGTTGAGTCGACCTTGTCCTTACTAGGCCCCCGCTCACCCCCCAGCGCTCCCCCCCCACCCCCCCCCACCCCCCCAGGCCCCCACCCGCACCCTAACCCCCAGGCCCCCCGTACAGGTCCGTATCAGGTCGACCGCCCAAAAAGCTTAAAACAAAACCACCACCCACTGACTCCACATTCGGTAATCGCGCTCCGCACCACACCAAATGGCGGTTGTCCGCTCCCCACAAAAAAGTTCCTTGGAGGGAAAAGGTAAAAAGGCAAAAGAGAAGATTACTTACCAATGAAAGATCGAGTGGTTAATCTTTGGAGTAAAGAAAGGAGTTTGGTCGAGTAAATACCTGAAGCTTTAGGCCGCGCAAGGTTACGTTTAGAAAGTTGGTCAAGCTTACCAGCCTGGTGCATAACTGTAAATGAGGAGCATCTAGTCAGATGACATTGGAATCTAGCCACCGAGCAACTCGTTTGAACCTTGTCCTGAGTGAGCGTTCGTAACAGGTCTTGTTTTTCTTCACACTTGGCCTTAGATACTCATTTGTCATCAGTCCTGCGTACATTGGGGCAATTGAATGATAGGGCCACTCCCACCCTTTGCTTCCACCCGCTTGTTTTCTGTACCACACGGCACCAGACAATGATTTAATTGCGTGTTACAATTCACCTCCTAAAATGAAGTTTATTTACAAGGATTTGGTCAAGTAAGTTGCTTGGCCAAGGTGTAAACAAGGGAAACCACCTTGTATTTGCTTAAGGACACTCGGCCAACTTCTGATTTATCTTGCTATTTCATTTCTGTTTCTCAATTCCCTAAAGATGTAATATGGCATGCTAGATTAGGAAATCCTCATTCTCGTGCCTTGAACATTCTGTTACCTAGCATCTCTTTTAAAAGTGATTGTGAGGCTTGCATCTTAGGAAAATATTGTAGGAGTGTATTTCCTAAATCAATGACCATCTATGATAATTGCTTGATTTAATTCATTCTGATGTGTGGACTGGCCCTTGTGCATCTAGAGAACAACATAAGTACTTTGTGACATTCATAGATGAGAAATCTAAATACACATGGATCACACTGTTGCAATCAAAAGATAGGGTGCTAGAAGCTTTTAAAAATTTCCAAAACTATATCACTAACCATTTCCAAGTTAAGATTAAATTCTTAGATCAGATAATGGTGGTGAGTACACTAGCACAGCCTTCAAACAAATCTAGCTGCACATGGGATCATCCAACAAACCAGTTGCCCTTACACACCTCAACAAAATGGTGTGGCAGAAAGGAGAACATACACTTAATGGAGGTTAGCCAGGAGCATGATGTTCCATGGTAATGTGCCTAAAAGGTTTTGGGGAGATGCAGTAGTCACTGCCACTTACCTTATCAACCGCACACCTACAAGAGTGCTTCAAGATGCCACTCCATATGAGGTACTGAACAAAACTAAGCCTAATATAGATCATTTGCGTTGTTTGGGTGTGTGTGCTTTGTCTTAGTTCCAGAGAACTCAGAAACAAGTTAGAGGCCAAAAGCACAAAGGCAATGTTTATTGGGTATTCAACATATCAAAAAGGGTATAAATGCTATGTTCCAGACACTAGGAGAGTGTTAGTCTCCAGGGATGTCAAGTTCATAGAATCAACAGGCTATTATGAGGAACAGAGTTGGGGAGAAGCTCAAGGATCTATCTCAATCTGCCTCAGACAGAGCCAACAACTTGAGAGTAATCATGGAAAGGCTTGGCATCAGTTTACCAAGGAACCAGAGAAGGTCAGGAAGGAACCAACACAACCTGTAGAAGATGCAGTAGAAGATGTTGGAGTCCCTCATCCTGATCATGAGGGGGTAATGGAAATGATGAGCAGCCTTTGCCAGCTCAACCTGAAGAAAACTCAGTAGTTCATGATCAAGATGAGATACAACCAGAATCCGACACTGAGATTCAAGTGGAGGAGCCAGACAATGGAAATGAATCAGAACCTGAGCAGATACACCCTTTAAGAAGGAGCACAAGGATCAGGAAACCAGCTTCAAATTGGATCAACACAAGAGTATACTTCAATGCTGAAGCTGTAGCTCATCCAACCAGTGCAGCTTGCTCGCTTTGCCCACTATCCAGAAGTGCATCAAGTCTTTATCAGTGAATTGGATCAAGAATACATTCCAAGAACATATGAAGAGGCTATGCAACATGAGGAGTGGAGAGCATCAGTTGGAGATGAGATGGGAGCCATGGTTAAGAATGACACATGGTTTGAGATAGCTCTTCCCAAAGGAAAGAAAGCAGTAACCAGTCGGCTTTTATATACAATCAAGTATGGAGCCAATGGCAAGCCAGAGAGAAAGAAGACAAGATTAGTAGCAAGAGGGTACACTCAGGTCTATGGTGAAGATTATCTAGACACCTTTGCACCAGTGGCTAAGCTGCACACTATAAGAATCCTTCTATCACTTGCTGTCAACTTGGAGTGGGATCTGTGGCAGATGGATGTAAAGAATGCCTTTCTCCAAGGAGAGCTGGAAGATGAGGTGTATATGAGACCACCCCCTGGTCTAGAAGACATGGTGAAACCAGGAAATGTCTTGAGACTAAAGAAAGCTATTATGGCCTAAAGCAATCCCCAAGAGCTTGGTACCACAAACTGAGTACAACACTCAATGGGAGAGGTTTTGTGAAGTCTCAAAGCTGACCACTCTCTATTCACACTGACCAGCAACAAAGGGCATTGTAGTCATCTTGGTGTATGTGGATGATATCATCATCTCTGGTAGCAACCAGGAAGGTATCTCCTCAACTAAAGCCTTTCTTAAAACTGCCTTTGATATTAAGGATTTGGGAGAGTTGAAGTACTTCCTAGGGATTGAATTGTGCCGCTCCAAGGAGGGACTCTTCTTATCCCAAAGGAAGTACACACTTGATATTTTAAATGAGGCAGGAGACCTTGGGAGTAGATAGGCCAAGACACCACTGGAAGAAGGCTACAAGGTGCTGCGAGAGGGGGAGTATGATATCACTCTCTTTACTGATGTCAAAAAGTATAGAAGAATGGTTGGAAAGCTCATATACCTCACTATCACTCGGCCGGATGTGTGTTTTGCTGTAAATCAAGTGAGCCAGCATATGCTAGCCCTAAGATACATCACTGGAACATGGTGGAGAGAATCTTGAGGTACCTAAGAGAGGCGCCTGGTCAAGGAGTATGGATGGCTTGCAACAAAAGCACTGAGGTTGTTGGATATTGTGATGCTGATTGGGCTGGAGACAGAGTTGATAGGAGATCAACCACAGGTTACTGCACCTTCATGGAGGGAACCTGGTCACATGGAAGAGCAAGAAGCAGAAGGTGGTGTCTTGTTCCAGTGCTGAGGCAGAGTATAGGTCAATGAGAAAACTCACTAGTGAGCTTATATGGATCAAGGGGCTGCTAAAAGACTTGGGGATTGAGATCAACACATCAATGACTATGCATTGTGACAACCAGGCTGCAATACACATTGCATCCAATTCAGTCTTTCATGAGAGGACAAAACATATAGAAGTAGACTGCCACAAGGTGAGACAAGCAGTGGAGCAGCAAGTGATCCTTCCATGCTACACAAGAAGTGAAGATCAACTAGCTGACATATTCACCAAGGCAGCTAGCAGAAAGGTTTGTGAGTTCATTCATCCTAAGCTTGGACTCATAGATCTCTCTTGTCACTGATCCTCTTGCCATGAAGTGTTCTACTCTTTTTCCTTTGCTTGGTTTTTATCCCAAGTGGTTTTTCCAAGTAAAGGTTTTAATGAGGGAATGCTTCATGGTTTCCAAGCTTGACCAAACTCTATGGTCAAGCTTGAGGGGGAGTGTTGACAAGAAGCAATAAAAGGAGGTGTGATCATTAACAAGTAAAGAGAAGAAGGAGAAGGAGTCATCCGGATGGTTTCAAAGTCACTTGGTCTGCACAGACTTATAAAGTAACCCTTATAAAACTTATAAGGTAAGGCAGAGTCGCCTAACTTAACCTAAAGAAGCTTGGAAGACAAGTGGGGTTGAGTTAACCAGCTGTCATGGTCAAGTTTGAATTCAAATCCAGATCTACTGCCAAAAGAGCTGTTGGGTCAGAAGACAGTCTTTTATCCAGTCAAAATACAGTCTTTTATCCAGTGTGCTGTTGATTTCCTCTCTCTTTCTTCTCTGTCTTTAAATATAATTGTATGCAACCAGAAATAAATTAAGGAAAATATTTTTCTCTCCTTCTCTCTCTCTCTAATGTCGAAATCCCTCATTCTCTCTCTCTTGTTCTTCATGTCTTTCATGTCTTCATTCTCCAGCAATAAACTCTCTCTTAATCTCTCATTTTATTAATTATCCACTGATTTATAAGTCCAAATAAAGCTTCTTACATCTTGATCATTCTGGTTTGATTTGAATTAAGAAGAAATTGCCCAAATCTCTAAACAGGGTAAATGGAATCATTTCGGTTAAAAGTGGAATAACATCTTCATCATAACTCCTATGGTATTGATTCAACTTCAGGGGATTATCCATTTTGATTCAATTTTTTTCTGGTTTGATTAGAATCAAGAAAAATTGCCAAATCTCCAAACATGGTAAACTGGAGTCACTTCGGTTAAAAGTGAGATAACTTCTTCATCATAACTCCTATGATCTTGCTTCAACTTCAGGGTGGTTCTACACTGATTTATGACTCCAAATCAAGCTTCTTACATCGTGATTCATTCTGGTTTTATTAGTATCAAGAATAAATTGCCAAATCTCCAAATAGGGAAAACTGGAATCACTTTAGTTAAAAGTGGGATAACTTCTTCATCATAAGTCCAATGATATTGATTAAACATCAGGATGATTCTATACTGATTATGAGTCCAAATCAAGATTCTTACATCTTGATTCATTCTGGTTTTGATCAGAATCAAGAAGAAATTGCCAAATCTCCAAACAGGGTAAACTGGAATCACTTCAGTTAAAAGTGGAATAACATCTTCATCATAACTCCTATGATATTGATTCAACTTCAGGATGATTATCCACTGATTTATGAGTACAAATAAAGCTTCTTACATCTTTATTCATTCTGGTTTGATTAGAATCAAGAAGAAATTATCAAATCTCCAAACAGGGTAAACTGGGTCACTTCGGTTAAAAGTGGAATACATCTTCATCATAACTCCTATGATATTGATTCAACTTCAGGGTGATTATCCACTGATTTATGAGTCCAAATAAATCTTCTTACATTTTGATTCATTCTGGTTTGATTAGAATCAAGAAAAAATTGCCAAATCTCCAAACAGGGTAAACTGGAGTCACTTCGGTTAAAAGTGGGATAACTTCTTCATCATAACTCCTATGATCTTGCTTCAACTTCATGGTGTTCTACACTGATTTATGAGTCCAAATCAAGCTTCTTACATCGTGATTCATTCTAGGTTTTATTAGTATCAAGAATAAATTGCCAAATCTTCAAATAGGGAAAACTGGAATCATTTCAGGTTAAAAGTGGGATAACTTCTTCATCATAAGTCCAATGATATTGATTCAACTTCAGGATGATTCTATACTGATTTATGAGTCCAAATCAAGATTCTTACATCGTGATTCATTCTGGTTTGATTAGAATCAAGAAGAAATTGCCAAATCTCCAAGCAGGATAAACTGGAATCACTTCATTTAAAAGTGGAATAACATCTTCATCGTAACTCCTATGATATTGATTCAACTTCAGGATGATTATCCACTGATTTATGAGTACAAATAAAGCTTCTTACATCATGATTCATTCTGGTTTGATTAGAATCAAGAAGAAATTGTCAAATCTCCAAACAGGGTAAACTGGAATCACTTCGGTTAAAAGTGGAATAACTTCTTCATCATAACTCCTATGATCTTGATTCAACTTCAGGGTGATTATAAACTGATTTATGAGTCCAAATCACGCTTCTTACATCGTGGTTCATTCTTGGTTTTATTATTATCAAGAAGAAATTACAAAATCTCCAAACAGGGTAAACTAGAGTTACTTCGGTTAAAAGTGGGATAACTTCTTCATCATAACTCATATGATCGTTGATTCAAATTCAGGGTGATTCTACACTGATTAATGAGTCCAAATCAAGCTTCTTACATCGTGATTCATTCTGGTTTTATTAGTATCAAGAAGAAATTGCCAAATCTCCAAACAGGGTAAACTGGAATCACTTCGGTTAAAAGTGGGATAACTTCTTCATCATAACTCCTATGATATTGATTCAACTTCAGGATGATTCTACACTGATTTATGAGTCCAAATCAAGCTTCTTACATCTTGATTCATTCTGGTTTGATTAGAATCAAGAAGAAATTACCAAATCTCCAAACAGGGTAAACTGGAATCACTTCGGTTAAAAGTGGATAACTTCTTCATCATAACTCCTATGATCTTGATTCAACTTCAGGGTGATTCTACACTGATTAATGAGTCCAAATCAAGCTTCTTACATCGTGATTCATTCTGGTTTTATTAGTATCAAGAATAAATTGCCAAATCTCCAAACAGGGTAACTGGGATCACTTCGGTTAAAAGTGGGATAACTTCTTCATCATAACTCCAATGATATTGATTCAACTTCAGGATGATTCTACACTGATTTATGAGTCCAAATCAAGCTTCTTACGTCTTGATTCATTCTGGTTTGATTAGAATCAAGAAGAAATTGCCAAATCTCCAAACAGGGTAAACTGGAATCACTTCGGTTAAAAGTGGAATAACATCTTCATCATAACTCCTATGATATTGATTCAACTTCAGGGGATTATCCACTGATTTATGAGTCCAAATAAAGCTTCTTACATCTTGATTCATTCTGGTTTGATTAGAATCAAGAAGAAATTGCCAAATCTCCAAACAGGGTAAACTGGAGTCACTTCGGTTAAAAGTGGGATAACTTCTTCATCATAACTCCTATGATCTTGCTTCAACTTCAGGGTGGTTCTACACTGATTTATGAGTCCAAATCAAGCTTCTTACATCGTGATTCATTCTGGTTTTATTAGTATCAAGAATAAATTGCCAAATCTCCAAACAGGGAAAAACTGGAATCACTTCGGTTAAAAGTGGGATAACTTCTTCATCATAAGTCCAATGATATTGATTAAACTTCAGGATGATTCTATACTGATTTATGAGTCAAAATTTAAGATTTTTACATTTTGATTCGATCTGGTTTGATTAGAATCAAGAAGAAATTGCCAAATCTCCAAACAGGGTAAACTGGAATCACTACAGTTAAAAGTGGAATAACATCTCATCATAACTCCTATGATATTGATTCAACTTCAGGATGATTATCCACTGATTTTATGAGTACAAATAAAGCTTCTTACATCTTGATTCATTCTGGTTTGATTAGAATCAAGAAGAAATTGTCAAATCTCCAACAGGGTAAACTGGAGTCACTTCGGTTAAAAGTGGGATAACTTCTTCATCATAACTCCTATGATCTTGATTCAACTTCAGGGTGATTATAAACTGATTTATGAGTCCAAATCAAGCTTCTTACATCGTGGTTCATTCTTGTTTTATTAGTATCAAGAAGAAATTACCAAATCTCCAAACAGGGTAAACTAGAATTACTTCGGTTAAAAGTGGTATAACTTCTTCATCATAACTCATATGATCGTGATTCAAATTCATGGTGATTCTACACTGATTAATGAGTCCAAATCAAGCTTCTTACATCGTGATTCATTATGGTTTTATTAGTATCAAGAATAAATTACCAAATCTCCAAACATGGTTAACTGGGATCACTTCGGTTAAAAGTGGGATAACTTCTTCATCATAACTCCAATGATATTGATTCAACTTCAGGATGATTCTACACTGATTTATGAGTCCAAATAAAGCTTCTTACTTCTTTATTCATTCTAGTTTGATTAGAATCAAGAAGAAATTACAAATCTCCAAACAAGGTATACTGGAATCACTTCAGTTATAAGTGGGATAACTTCTTCATCATAACTCCTATGATCGTGATTCAAATTCAGGGTGATTCTACACTGATTAATGAGTCCAAATCAATCTTCTACATCGTGATTCATTCTGGTTTTATTAGTATCAAGAATAAATTGCCAAATCTCCAAACATGGTTAACTGGGATCACTTCGGTTAAAAGTGGGATAACATCTTCATCATAACTCCAATGATATTGATTCAACTTCAAGATGATTCTACACTGATTTATGAGTGCAAATCAAGCTTCTTACGTCTTGATTCATTCTGGTTTGATTTGAATCAAGAAGAAATTGCCAAATCTCCAAACAGGGTAAACGGGAATAACTTCGGTTAAAAGTGGAATAACATCTTCATCATAACTCCTATGATATTGATTCAACTTCAGGGGGATTATCCACTGATTTAAGAGTCCAAATAAAGCTTCTTACATTTTGAGTCATTCTGGTTTGATTTGAATCAAGAATAAATTGCGAAATCTCCAAACAGGGTAAACTGGAGTCACTTCGGTTAAAAGTGGGATAACTTCTTCATCATAACTCCTATGATCTTGCTTCAACTTCAGGGTGGTTCTACACTGATTTATGAGTCCAAATCAAGCTTCTTACATCGTGATTCATTCTGGTTTTATTAGTATCAATAATAAATTGCCAAATCTCCAAATAGGGAAAATTGGAATCACTTCAGTTAAAAGTGGGATAACTTCTTCATCATAAGTCCAATGATATTAATTAAACTTTAGGATGATTCTATACTGATTTATGAGTACAAATAAAGCTTCTTAATTCTTTATTTATTCTGGTTTGATTAGAATCAAGAAGAAATTGCCAAATTTCCAAATAGGGTAAACTGGAGTCACTTCGGTTAAAAGTGGGATAACTTCTTCATCATAACTCCTATGATATTGATTCAACTTCAGGGTGATTATCCACTGATTTATGAGTACAAATAAAGATTATTACATTTTGATTCATTCTGGTTTGATTAGAATCAAGAAGAAATTGGCAAATATCCAAACAGGGTAAACTGGAGTCACTTCGGTTAAAAGTGGGATAACTTCTTCATCATAAATCCTATGATCTTGATTCAACTTCAGGGTTATTCTAAACTGATTAATGAGTCCAACTCAAGTTTCTTATATCGTGATTCATTCTGATTTTATTTGTATCAAGAAGAAATTGCCAAATCTCCAAATAGGGTAAACTGGAATCACTTCGGTTAAAAGTGGGATAACTTCTTCATCATAACTCCTATGATGTTGATTCAACTTCAGGATTATTCTACACTGATTTATGAGTACAAATAAAGCTTCTTACATCGTGATTCATTCTGGTTTTATTAGTATCAAGAAGAATTGCCAAATCTCCAAACAGGGTAAACTGGAGTCACTTCAGTTAAAAGTGGGATAACTTCTTCATCATAACTCTGATGATCTTGATTCAACTTCAGGATGATTCTAAACTGATTTATGAGTCCAAATCAAGATTCTTACATATTGATTCATTCTGGTTTGATTAGAATCAAGAAGAAATTGCCAAATCTCCAAATAGGGTAAACTGGAATCACTTCGGTTAAACGTGGGATAACTTCTTCATCATAATTCCAATGATATTGATTCAACTCCAGGGTGATTCTATACTGATTAATGAGTCCAAATCAAGATTCTTACATTTTGATTCATTCTGGTTTGATTATAATCAAGAAGAAATTGCCAAATCTCCAAAGAGGGTAAACTGGAGTCACTTCGGTTAAAAGTGGGATAACTTCTTCATCATAACTCCTATGATCTTGATTCAACTTCAGGATGATTCTACACTGATTTATGAGTCCAAATCAAGCTTCTTACGTCTTGATTCATTCTGGTTTGATTAGAATCAAGAAGAAATTGTCAAATCTCCAAACAGGGTATACTGGAATCACTTCGGTTAAAAGTGGCATAACTTCTTTATCATAACTCCTATGATCTTGAGTTATCATGCTTGAGAATTTAGTGAATTAGTTTGCTTGGATTTGAACTGAATAAGTTGTTTAGATTCAGTCATTGCATCTTGTTAATCATTATGGATCACACTTGGTGTGTTATCAAGCTCTGATCCTAATGTATGGTCTAATTTTTGCTGGAGTTTGAGTGGTGTTTCAGGTACACATGTGTTGTCCTCTGTCCATCATCAAACGAAGACAAAGAAGAAGACTTGCCCATGCTGTTCAGAGCCTACACATGATGTATATTCCTGTTTGATTCAGAGCCTACACATGATGTATATTCCTGACCATGGAGAGATTGTTGGAGAAGAGGTCAGATGGTAATAAGTCTTGGTTGAGCCAGAACACGACTGTCCTTTGAAGATACCTCAAGGAGGATTGATGAAGAGGCAGACCAGAAGTTGACCAACCATCCACCAGACTGGATCTTCTCATACCTTGTGTGTACAACCAGTTGAATTAAGTGCAGCCTGTTTGGGTGTTGAGCTCCTGGTCCAAGAGATACATAAGGAAGAGTTGTTCTAGGCAGTGGAGAGGAGATCAAGGGAGGAGGAACTGGTTGACTTAAGCGCAGCTGTTGGGGTGATGCGCTCCTGGTCCTAGCTCAGTTTTGCTCACTTCCAAGCTTGGTCCTTCCCTATACTCTCTGGATCAAGCTTGAGGAGGGGTAATGAAGAAGCAATCTTGAAGATCCAGCCGCCACAAGCCATTGGCAAGCTGTGAAGTTCACACTTGCATCATAAACCAGACCAAAGAAGACTCAAGGAACTCAACTCTCCCATGTGTTCTAAGTCTAAGAATGGTGATTGGTGTTTGTACTTGGTTGTCTCAAGAAGACAATGCAAGTTTGGTTGATCTAGAGCAGCATCAGAAGCAAGCTTTGGGGGTTAGAACCAATGGCCTCAGATTCATGGACCCAAGACAAGAAGATCTTGAGGAGAAGATACTGTAGGAAAGTGATGAATCAGCTCACCAGCAAGATGTTAGCTAAGGGTCAGTAAGCTTCATGTGAAGCATCAAGAAGAAAGAGGTGTTGCACAAGTTTAAATCATGGCGCTAACACCCTCAGCAATCTGTTCAGATCATGGTTCAAGCCATGAGTCACTTTTGGCGGTTTCTCCTCTGCTTCAAGCTCAATTCAAATAAAGCTAAGGTCATAGCTATCCAATGCACCGTGAAGGCTATACTCTTTTTGTCCTCATCATGGTTTTATCCCAAGTGATTTTACATGGTGAGGTTTTTATTGAGGTAGTCATTTGCGTGTTGCAAGCTTGGCCTTTGGAACCAATGGCTTCTGCAGCCCAACCTTGAGGGAGGGTATTAGAGTGAAGCAAGACAAGGAGGTGTGAAGGCCAAACAAAGGAAGTGAAGGACAAGCATCTCCAGCCTCAAGATATGATCACACAGCCAAGACAATGAAAAGATGATCAAGGTGTGTGTGCAAGAAGAGAAGGAGGCTGTAGAGGCATGAAGTGTGTTGCAAGTAATCAAGACTTGCACAATAAATAAAGGAGCCAGCAAGCTGAGAAGAACAAGAAAGATAATGATGTGCAAAGTATTGACATAAACACATGTATTGACATGAAGCCATAGAGATAGAAGAGAAGGAGATGCAAAAGATGAAGCATCCAGAGCAAGTTTGAATCTGTCCGTACAGACCAACGAGTGATCTTATAAAGTAATCTTATAAAACTTATAAGGTAAGGCAGAGGTCTGGGGTCGCCTAACTTAACCTAAAGAAGCTTGGGAAGACCAGTGTGGTTGAGTTAACCAGCTGTCACGGTTAGGTTTGAATTCAAATCCAGATCTACTGCCAAAAGAGTTGTTGGGTCAGAGTACAGCCTTTGGACCAGTGTGATGTTGATTTCCTCTCTCTTTCTTTACTGCCAGAAGAGCTGTTGGGTCAGAGTACAGTCATTGGACCAGTGTGCTGTTGATTTCCTCTCTCTTTCTTCTCTGTCTTTAAATATGATTGTATGCAACAAGAAATAAATTAAGGGGAAAACATTTCCTTCTTCACTTCTCTCTTTCTCTCGGATAAACCTAATCTCTCTCTCTCTCTCTCTCTCTCTCTCTCGTCTCTCTCTCTCCTTCTCTCTCTCTCTCTCTCTTCTCTCTCTTCTCTCTCTCTCTCTCTCTCTCTCCTCTCTCTCTCTCTCTCTCTCTCTCTCTCTCTCCCCTGTTCTTCATCCTGTTCATCATTTTCTTCATTATTCTCTGCTCTAAGTCTCCATTATTCTCTGGTTACTCTCTCTCTCACGAAATCACTCTGAATCTCTTATACTCTCAAGAACACTTTCATTTGCTTATACTCTCCATCGAATTCTCCTCAATTCTCTTTGGTTTCTTATATACTTCTTCATCTAAATAGACCATACTCTTGTATTACAACTTCCTCACACATAAATCTATCTATTCTCACAGCTCACACCTTTTCCGAGCATCTTATTAGTCTCAATATCCTGAAACTGGACATCATTAGGACTAAAAATAACATTGCAATTAAGATCAGTAGCAGTCTTTTAACCGAAAGTAAGTTGGATGCCAAATGTAGGCAAATAGAATGCCTTAGACTCTTTATCAAATAGTTTCAAGTTTCCTATGCCCTTAATAGGAAATCTATCACCATTAAGCAATTACTACACTTCCTAGAGCAGGTTCAATATTGCTAATAAGACTAGAATCCCTAATCATGTGATGAGATGCTCCTGAATCAATAACCAGTGGTTTTGAACTCAATGATGCATTTGAAACATTACTACTAATGTTACCAGAGTTTGCATTGAGAGCCTTGATAAGGGTTTCAATGTCTGACTTGCGGATGAATGCATCATCAGAGGAAGGTTGAGAGGTGGCTCCAACTGCATAGGTGGTAGACACCATATCTCTTCCCTCACCATTTGGACGGCATAGGCTGTGAAGTTTGCTGAGCAGCTTCATTGGCCCTTGCTTGGTTAAATCTTGATGGGGGCCTGAGATGTGGGTGGAGAATCCAACACTGGTTCTTCATGTGACCACTCTTCTTACAATGCTCACACATGACTCACCTTTTTTCTGGTTTGAAAAAGACTTTATTGGCAGAGACTTCAGCCTTGTGAGCCATGTTCAAGTCACCTTTTCCACCAAAGAGACCCATTGAGCCTTGCTCCTTTTGGATTTGAGCACACACTTCTTCAAGAGTAGGTACTTATCTGCCCTCAACATATGTTTTGATGAGGTCATTGTAACCTGGGTTGAGAGTGAGGAGTAGACCAAACACTTTGTCTTGCTCACGCCTCTCATTCAGGATGGTAGGATCAGTGGTGCTGGGCCTTAACATCTCCAGCTCTGCCCAGAGTGCTCTGAACTTACCAAAGTGTTGGTTAAAGTCCATGTCTTCCTGGTTCAAGCCGTTGATAGCTTCTTCACTTCAAAGACCCTACTGAGGTTGGATATGTTACCATAAACCTTTTGTAGTTTGTCCCACAACTCCTTTGCGGTTTCACAGTAAGAGTAGGCCTCCATTATGGGACCATCCAGTGAGTTATGGATGATAGACAACACCATGATGTCCTCTTGACTCCATTTGCCTTCATCTACCACCACAATCTCTTTTCCATCTTCTCCTTGGCTGGTTTGTCTTGGCGCCTTATCTGAAGTGACATGGGACCATAGACCTCTTCCACCAAGGGCATTCTTGATCAACCTTGACCAGAGAAGGTAGTTCACTCCCTTTAGAGTGACTGGAATCACCACTGACTTGCTTTGCTCCATTTCGAAGTGCTATTGTCCAGTGGGTAAAAGAGTGTACCAAGTAGAAACTTGAATTTTGAACACTGGACAATATAGAACACGAGCAACAACAGGCTAATCTCTCTTTATATGGTGAGAATGTGAAGGAAAGTGAAAGGAAATGCGGAGAAATGTTGAGATATAACCCCAGAAAACTCGCAAGAACAGACCTATTACTCACTGGATAAAGGAGTGTTCCTCAAGGTTTTCAAGAAATAATCGGATAGAATGAAAGAGTGATGAGTGTAGAGTAGTGTTGCGGAAGAAATAATGAAGTTTAGGAGCTTAAAGCTCTGATACCATGTAAGTTTTATGAAGAACAAGGTGAAGAACACCAAGAACAGAGAAAAGAGATAGAGTTTGATTCGTTTGTGTAAGCGAGAGAGAGAGAGAGAATAGGGTTTCTCGAGAGAGAGAGAGTAGGCAGAGAATAGGAGTTCTGTCTCCTTAATTTTATTTCTTGTTGTTTACAATCATATTTAAAGACAGAGAAGAAAGAGAGAGGAAATGAAGAACACACTGGTCCAAAGAGTGTATTCTGCCCCAACAGCTCTTTTTGCAGTAGATCTCGATTTGAATTCAAACTTAACCATAGTAGCTGGTTAACTTAACCCCAATGGTCGTCCCAAGCTTCTTAGGGTTAAGTTAGGCGACCCCCTCTGCCTTGCCTTGCAATCCAAGCTAGGGTTAGGTCTAGAGATTATCCGTACACCTTGTACAAACTATCTTGTCTTGGATGCTTCAGGATCACTCTCTTGATCTCCTTCAGTTGCTTAGGTCTTATTATTTTTAGATCAATAGAAGCAATGTAGCTTGAAGAGTGGAGAGACTCTGTTGGAAATGAAACCAATGCTATGATAGTGAATGACACTTGGTATGAAGCTGAGCTCCCAAAAGGCAAGAAGGCAGTGACAAGTAAGTGGGTTTTCACAATCAAATATTTGAAAAATGGAAAGATGGAGAGGGGCAAGACAAGGCTGGTGGTAAGGGGGTTCATTCAGACATATTGGGAGGATTACATTGACACATTTGCACCAGTAGCAAAGCTTCACACCATCAGGATTATTTTCTCAATTGGCACTAACTTGGAATGGGATCTATGGCAAATGGATGTGAAGAATGCTTTCTTACAAGGAGAGTTAGAAGATGAGGTCTACATGCATCCTCCTCCTGGTTTAGAGCATCGAGTCAAACCAGGAAATGTGTTGAGGTTGAAGAAAGCAATTTATGGTCTGAAGCAATCACCAAGGGCTTGGTACCACAAGCTAAGCACCACATTGAATGGAAGAGGGTTTAGAAAGTCAGAGGCGGATCATAATCTCTTCACACTGACTGGACCACAAGGAATTGTTGTTATCTTGATATATGTTGATGATATTATCATCACAGGAAGTGACAAGGAATGGATTCAGGCAACTAAGGCATTTCTGAAATCAGTATTTGATATCAAGGATCTTGGAGAGCTCAAGTACTTTCTTGGTATTGAAGTGTGCAGATCCAAAGAAGGATTGTTTCTGTCTCAGAGGAAGTATGCTACGGATCTGTTGATTGAGGCAGGAAATCTTGGAGGAAGACCAGTGAAAACACCCCTTGAAGATGGTTATAAAGTACTGCGAGAGGGGGAGTTTGAGAACACTCCATTTGATGATGTCAAGAAGTATAGAAGAATGGTGGGAAAACTCATCTATCTGACCATCACAAGACCAGACATTTGTTTTGCTGTTAATCAAGTCAGTCAACACATGCATGCACCTAAGATACACCACTGGAACATGGTTGAGAGGATATTAAGATATTTGAGAGAAGCTCCAAGTCAAGGTATATGGATGGGTTGCAATGGAAGCACAAAGATTGTGGGGTATTGTGATGCGGATTGGGATGGTGATAGAGTGGACAGGAGGTCTACGACTGGTTATTGCACCTTCATTGGAGGAAAGCTAGTTAGTTGGAAGAGCAAGAAGCAAAAGGTTGTGTCTTGTTCAAGTGCTGAGGCAGAGTATCGATCTATGAGGAAGCTTACTAGTGAACTCATATGGATCAAGGGCTTGTTGAGGGACTTGGGAATAGAAACAACCTCTCCTATCACCATGCATTGTGATAATCAGGCGGCTATACATATAGCATCTAACTCAGTCTTCCATGAGAGAACCAAGCATATAGAAGTGGACTGTCACAAGGTTAGACAAGTCGTGGAGCAGCAAGTAATCCTTCCATGCTATACGAGAAGTGAAGATCAACTGGCTGACATATTCACCAAAGCAGCCAGCACCAAAGTCTGTGAGTTCATCCATCCTAAACTTGGACTCGTAGACCTCACAAATCACTGATCCTCTTGCCGTGAAGTGTTCTACTCTTTTCCTTTGCTTGGTTTTTATCCCAAGTGGTTTTTCCTAGCTAAGGTTCTAATGAGGGAATGCTTCATGGTTTCCAAGCTTAACCAGTCCCCATGGTCAAGCCTTGAGGGGGAGTGTTGACATGAAGAAGAAATAAGTTAGAGTTGGAAGAAGAGACAGAAGCAATCCGAATCATGTTGGCCATACAGTTTGAGATCATTGACCTAACCTGTCTTGGAAGGCAAGCAACAAAATGTGACTTGCCTAAATCACGTTTTTAAGTGACCAGAAGCACTCAGGAAGGTTTAAACAAGAGAATAGAGCTGTTGGAGGATCAGAACAAACAAGAGTCACATGTTGGGACAGAAGTCACATGTTCTGCTAAGGAAGAAAGAGAAAGAGGAGCTGTCCCTTTCTCTCATGCTGGACAAGCTTCTTGTCTGTTTTGGATATCTTTAATTTATCATTTTATATGTCAACTTGTTGCCTATTAATATGTTGTATCCAAAACTGAAGTAAACCAAGGAAACCATTTCTCTCCTTCTCTCTCTTTTGGAATTTCGAAATCTCACTCTCTCTCTCTCTCTCTCCCTCTTGTTCTTCATGTTCTTCATTCTCCAGCAATAAACTCTCTCTAAATCTCTCTTTTCTATCACCTATGATATTGATTCAACTTCAGGGTGATTATCCACTGATTTATGAGTCCAAATAAGCTTCTTACATCTTGATTCATTTGGTTTGATTAGAATCAAGAAGAAATTGCCAAATCTCCAAACAGGGTAAACTGGAATCACTTCGGTTAAAAGTGGAATAACATCTTATCATAACTCCAATGATATTGATTCAACTTCAGGGTGATTATCCACTGATTTATGAGTACAAATAAAGCTTCTTACATCTCGATTCATTCTGGTTTGATTAGAATCAAGAAGAAATTGCCGAATCTCCAAACAGGGTAAACGGAGTCACTTCGGTTAAAAGTGGGATAACCTCTTCATCATAACTCCTATGATATTGATTCAACTTCAGGGTGATTATCCACTGATTTATGAGTACAAATAAAGCTTCTTACATCGTGATTCATTCTGGTTTTATTAATATCAAGAAGAAATTGCCAACTCTCCAAACAGGGCAAACTGGAATTACTTCGGTTAAAAGTGGGATAACTTCTTCATCATAACTCCAATGATATTGATTCAACTTCAGGGTGATTCTATACTGATTTATGATTCCAAATCAAGCTTCTTACGTCTTGATTCATTCTGGTGTGATTAAAATCAAGAAGAAATTGCCAAATCTCCAAACATGTATACTGGAATCACTTCAGGTCAAAAGTGGGATAACTTCTTCATCATAACTCCTATGATGTTGATTCAAATTCAGGGTGATTCTACACTGATTAATGAGTCCAAATAAAGCTTCTTACATCGTGATTCATTCTGGTTTTATTAGTATCAAGAATAAATTGTCAAATCTCCAAAAAGGACAAAGTGGAATAACTTCGGTTAAAAGTGGGATAACTTCT
This sequence comes from Moricandia arvensis, assembly GCA_905132765.1. Taxonomy (NCBI): domain Eukaryota; kingdom Viridiplantae; phylum Streptophyta; class Magnoliopsida; order Brassicales; family Brassicaceae; genus Moricandia; species Moricandia arvensis. The sequence goes on along the minus strand of CAJHQP010006585.1, from coordinate 16,487 downwards.
TCATCATAAGTCCAATGATATTGGTTAAAATTCAGGATTATTCTATACTTATTTATGAGTCCAAATCAATATTCTTACATCTTGATTCATTCTGGTTTGATTAGAATCAAGAAGAAATTGCCAAATCTCCAAACAGGGAAAACTGGAATCACTTCGGTTAAAAGTGGGATAACTTCTTCATCATAACTCCTATGATATTGATTCAGCTTCAGGATGATTATCCACTGATTTATGAGTCCAAATATAGCTTCTTACATCTTTATTCATTCTGGTTTGATTAGAATCAAGAAGAAATTGCCAAATCTCCGAACAGGGGTAAACTGGAGTCACTTCGGTTAAAAGTGGGAATAACTTCTTCATCATAACTCCTATGATCTTGATTCAACTTCAGGGTGATTATAAACTGATTTATGAGTCCAAATAAAGCTTCTTACATCTTGTTTCATTCTTGTTTTATTAGTATCAAGAAGAAATTGCCAAATCTCCAAATAGGGTAAACTGGAATCACTTCGGTTAAAAGTGGGATAACTTCTTCATCATAACTCCAATGATATTGATTCAACTTCAGGATGATTCTGAACTGATTTATGAGTCCAAATCAAGCTTCTTACATCGTGATTCATTCTGGTTTTATTTGTATCGAGAAGAAATTACAAACATGATCAAGGTGTGGATCAAGGAAATGAAGATGAGGGAAGTGGAAATATGAACCAGGAAGAAGAAGGGGATATTGAGGAGGAACAAACTGAGGTGGCTCAACCCTTGAGAAGGAGTACAAGGATAAGGAATCCTCCCTCCAACTGGATTAATACTCGGGTATACTACAATGCACAAGCAGTTGAGCATCCTGCCCAAGCTGTTTGTTCACTGACGCATTACCCTGAAGATCATTGTGCTTTCATGTCTAGTTTGGATGAGAGCAAGGTACCTAGTTCCTATGAAGAAGCTATGCAAGACAAGGAATGGAGAGAATCAGTTGGTGCTGAGGCAGATGCAATGATCAAGAATGATACTTGGTATGAAAGTAGACTGCCAAAGGGGAAGAAGGCTGTTTCCAGCAGATGGATATTCACCATCAAGTATCTTGCAAATGGAAAGATTGATAGGAAGAAGACCAGACTGGTTGCAAGAAGGGTTTACTCAAACCTATGGAGAGGATTACATTGATACTTTTGCTCCAGTTGCCAAGCTCCATACAATCAGAATAGTGCTATCTCTTGCTGTGAATCTAGAATGGGGTCTTTGGCAAATGGATGTGAAGAATGCTTTCTTGCAAGGAGAGCTTGAAGATGAAGTCTATATGCATCCTCCTCCGGGTCTTGAGCATTTGGTCAAAGATGGGAATGTGCTAAGGCTGAAGAAGGCCATATATGGTCTCAAACAATCACCTAGAGCATGGTACACCAAATTGAGCACAACTCTGAATGGAAAAGGCTTCAAGAAGTCAGAACTAGATCATACTCTCTTCTCCTTGACCACTCCATCAGGTATTGTAGTTCTTCTTGTGTATGTTGATGATATCATCATCACAGGAAGTGACAAGGATGGAATTCCAATCACCAAGGCTTATTTGAGATTAAAGACTTGGGTGAAATGAAATACTTCCTTGGAATTGAGATATGTAGATCCAAGGAAGGTTTGTTTCTTTCACAAAGGAAATATACACTTGCTCTCTTGAAAGATGCAGGTAAAATTGGAGGAAAGACAGTGAAGACACCTTTGGAAGATGGTTATAAGGTGCCACGTGAGGGGGAGATTGAAGATAGCCAACCTTTTGAAGATGCCAAGCTCTATAGGAAGCTTGTTGGTAAGTTGATCTACTTAACCATTACACGTCCTGACATATGTTTTGTTGTGAATCAGGTGAGCCAACATATGCAAGGACCAAAGGAGCATCATTGGAACATGGTGAATAGGATCCTGATGTATCTGAATGGTTCACCAGAGCAAGGAGTGTGGATGGGGTGTAACAAGAGCACTGAAGTAGTAGGATACTGTGATGCGGATTGGGCTGGAGATAGAGCAGATAGGAAGTCAACCACTGGCTATTGCACATTCATTGGTGGGAACTTAGTTACTTGGAAGAGTAAGAAGCAGAAGGTGGTGTCATGTTCAAGTGCTGAAGCTGAGTATAGGGCCATGTTGAAGCTGACTAATGAGTTAGTGTGGATCAAGGGAATACTAAAGCACTTGGAGATAGAGCAGTCTACACCAATGACTATGCATTGTGACAATCAAGCCGCAATACACATTGCCTCCAATTCAGTTTTTCATGAGAGAACCAAGCATATTGAAGTTGACTGCCACAAGGTGAGGCAGATGATATCTCAAGGAATGATACTACCATGCTTTACTCGGAGTGAAGATCAGTTGGCAGATGTGTTCACTAAGGCTCCTAGACAGAAAACCATTGAGTCCATCCATCACCGTCTAGGACTCATTGATCTCACCAGGCTCAGCTAGTCTCCTTTGCCATGGGGTCTTTACTCTTTTCCTTATCAAGGTTTTATCCCTAAGGAGGGTTTTCTTTGGTAAGGTTTTTAATGAGGGAGATCTCATGGCATCCAAGCTTGACCGGTTCCCTTGGTCAAGCTTGAGGGGGAGTGTTGAACCAAATAAGAAATGGGGCACAAGTGTTGATCTGAGTAAAGGAAGAAGAGAGGCTGAGAGTCTTAAACTAAGGGAATGAGATCAAGAGGAAGGAAGTGCAAAGTTAGGGCGAGTGTACGACAGTACGGACTGTACGGCCTACTGTACGGACCACTCGACCAAGGTGTGTTTTAAACTCAACTTAAACACATTCTGGTCTTGTGCAAAAATAGGGCAAAGTGTACGGATGGCCCTAGGCCGTACAACTCCCTATCCGTACAAGGCAAGGCAGGAACGTGCACTACAAGGAAGAAGGAAGCCAAGGTAAATGGGTGCAAGGTTAAAGAGGAGTTAACTTGGCAATCATCCGGTAAATGAAGAGGGGAGACTCGCGGATAAGGCTTGACCAAGACAGGCTGGCTCGAGCTGGAAAGGAGAAAGCATCTGGTCAAGATGCCAAAGGCATCAAGCCTCCTCAGCCAAGCATTCAAACTAGGCGCGCCTTTCCCTTAGTGTGACCACGTTTCACTCTTGGTTACCTTAACCTTTATGACCGTTTGTGGATGAGATTAAGGCTTCTCTATATATTGTAACCTATACTCAGATTATTAAACAAGCAAACATTTCGAGTCTCTTCTCTTCTCTCATGTGTTCTTGAGCTCCCAAATGGGTTCTTGAGCAAATCGTCCCATAATCTCTTACTCTCTCTCTTAATCTCGTCTAATCTCTCTATTCTACTCTACTCTTCTCATACATACTCAGATTCTACTCATTCTTTCATGGTATCAGAGCCAGGTTCTCTTGAATCTGGGTTGTGACTTTGAAGACTCAAGAACACATTGAAGACTCAAGATGGAGAACACCAAGACTACTATCATTCTGGTTGTATTGAAAGGGGGAAACTACCTCCTTTGGTCGAGGGTAGTGAAGACTGCCGTGGGGAATAAGGGCTTGTGGAACCACATCCTTGAAGATGAAGCTCCCATGATCATTACTTATGAAGGTGACAAGGAGATTGTCACGTGTGATGAAGAGAAGTGGATGCAAGAAGATATGCTTGTGATTTCCATCCTTCAAAGCTCACTGGATCCATCGATTTTGGAGGCTTATAGCTACTGTGAGAAGGCTAAAGATCTATGGGATACACTTCAAAAGGTGTATGGAAATATCTCAACCTTACAAGGGTGTTTGAGATCAAGAGAGCTATTAACAACTTAGCTCAAGAGAATATGGAGTTCACCAAACACTTGGGGAAGTTTAGAGCTTTATGGTCTGAGCTTGAAATGCTAAGGCCTAGCACTACTGATCCGGATGAGCTGAATGAGAGACGTGAGCAGGATAAGGTCTTTGGCTTACTCCTTACACTCAACTCAAGCTACAATGATCTCATTAAGCACATCCTAAGATCAGAGAAGCTCCCATCACTTGAAGAAGTATGCTCGCAAATCCAGAAAGAGCAAGGGTCCTTGGGACTCTTTGGAGGAAAGGGAGAGGTTACTTTGGCTAATCAAGCTGAAGGACCACAAGCCAACAAGGTGAACAAGTATGAAGAAAGGAGGTTCAATGGAAACTGTGATCATTGCAAGAGACAAGGCCACAAGAAGCACCAGTTCTGGATTCTTCACCCACATCTCAAACCAAACAAGTTCCTGAAGGATAGAGATGCAAGGGCAAACGTGGGTTATGGAGGAAGTGATCAGCATGGGATAAGTGGAGCTGGGTCATCAAACCGGACACAAGAGACTGAAGGACGTGAAGGTGGTGAGAACAAGGCATTGGTGACTTATACTTCTCAACCAACCAACCGTCCAAATGAGCATGAGTTCATCCGTAGATCAGAAATGGATGCCCTCATCAAGATGCTCAAAGACATATGGTAACAATTTTGGTAACCTCAGGGGGTATTGTTTTGGTGCATCTAAAGTTATTAGTCCTTATAATTAAACTGATGCATATACATACTCTAGGATTGGTGGACTATCTCTTAGTGCTTGTAGCATGTCTAAGCCATTGATAGTTGATTCAGGTGCATCACATCACATGATTAGTGATTCTAGTCTTATTAAAGATATAGAGCCTGCTTATGGACATGTTATGATTGCTAATGGTGATAGGATTCCAATAAGGGGTATAGGAACATTAAAACTATTTGATAAGGAATATATAGCTTTCTATATGCCTGAATTTACATCAAACTTGTTATCAGTTAAGAAGTGTACCAATGATTTAAAATGCAAAGTTATATTCAGTCCTAATTGTTGAGATGAAGCAAGAATAAGTAAGGAGAAAGTCGATTCAAGATAACTTGGGAAGCAAGGTGATTCGTACAACCTAGGGTTTAAGCTTGGAGTGTAAGGCAAGAAAAGGAGAGAGTGGAGCAAGAGGGATTTCGGATTTCCCACTTAATTTGCCTAAGGCAAGTTTGAATTTGGACAAGAGCTGGATCACATGTGAAGATAAGGAGACAAGCCTTGGACCAGTTAGGATATGTCACTCTCAAGACTGACTCGCCTGCTCCTGGACAGTTGGGGACCATTCTGACTCGTCAGCTCCTGCTCCTGGACAGTTGGGGACCATTTTGGACTCACTCTCCCTATTGTTTATTGTTTTACTTACTTTACTATTTTCCTAGGAACCCTAGGAACCTCTCTCCCCTCTATATATGTATTGTTCCAGACAACAATTAAGGCAATGGAGATAAATCTTATTCTGCTTCCCTAAACTATCTCTCTCTCTCAAAATGCTCTCTTCTCTCTCTTGTTGTTCTTCATGTTCTTGAGACATTTTGTTCAGTTCTTGGTCGATTTCTTCTCTGTTTCTCTTAAATCTCACATGGTATCAGAGCACTTATGCTCTTGAGACCTATTCTCTTTAATCTCTTCACTACTTCCGCAAATCTACACTTCTTTCTCACTCTGGTTTTCACTCTGTTCTTACATTTCCAGTTTTAAAACTCTATTTCCATCTGGTTCAAGTTATTTAAAGATGGAAAACTCAAAAGTGTCGATCCCAGTGACTCTTAAAGGGGTTAACTACCTCTTGTGGTCTAGACTTGTCAAGACTGCTTTAGGAGGAAGAGGTCTCTGGTCCTATGTGACAGAAGACAGAACCTTCAAACAAAACTGTAAGACCCCGACCCGGCTGACTAGGCCGCGGTCGATGCCTCACGTCGCTCGGTCCATACCCTGACCGAACCTCTAAAAATTTTGCCCTTTATTTAAAACATCGCCCATAGGCGAGGGCTAACACAGATCTTAGCTCAAGACTACTTAGTCATTTCCTAGCTTAGATCAAATCAACTTATGCACAGCGGAATAATATCTACTTAACCATTGGTCTAAAACCAATCTAACACTTGTCTGGTCGGATCACCTCAGCTACTGATCAGTACACACAACTGCCAGCTAGCTCCAAGGTCGATGTCGAACCTAAACCAAGGCATACCACAATCCGAGGTTCCATTCACCTAACCATTCTATCTAGATCTATGCAACATTGATAGATCATACCTTTGCCACATACACGGAGCTCGTTAGCTCATTGTCCCAGCTGACTTAGCTGTTTAGCTAGCTCATCCAGCTAGCTGAGCTGAACCACCTCATTTGAGGTTCCCCACTCTCATCCAGCTGATCGAGCTGTGAGGTAGCTTTTTCCCAGCTCCCTTTCCACTCGTCCAACTATCCATATACTTATATAAACCCTTCCCCATGGTACTTAGCCATTCAGCTAACCATCCCCACAGACTAAGTACCTTTGGGAAGTCTTCAGCTACAAAAACAATCTCAAGCAAACATGCCCAAACATATCCAATCAATACACAATGCACAGGATACTCATCTATGACTATCCTAATACCAGAAACAAATACATGGCCAGTCTGATCCGACCCAAACCAGCCCATCGACCAACCTGTACCGGATCCGCCCATGGTTGGGTCCAATTCTGACCATTTTCAAAAGTACTCATAACAATTATTAAAATTCATGATAATCCCCTAAAAATCCCAACTAAGAAGAATCCACAACCAGATTTATAAGAACCGCCTCCTTCACATTGAATTCGGCCAAATCCACCGAACTGGCCATAACTAACCACCACCGATTTGGTTTGATAAACCCAAATAAAATACATGATAATTCATGATAAATCACCACTAAGAATAATCCATGGTCAGATCTCAATGAATCCATGTGGATCATTAGATCTCGACCATGACCAGTCCGGCCGATGGCCAAGGACTACATACCTGAACCGGCCAAGGCCTGGTTTAGTACCACCATGTCTCAGGCGTGTGCTCCCCTGGAACCACGTTCTTTCATGGACTAACAATTCCCATCAGATCCTAAGTCAATCAACCAACCACCCCACATGACTCAGAACTGATGAGTCTTCACACTGCCTAACCGGCCAAGGAACCATGTCCCACTGAACCTTATTAGTGTTGCTCTTACCACCGGTGCATCCCCTGATCAATAAAAGCAGACACCTTGATCCAACACCCATGGATCAGTTTGTCCATCCTTTCCCATGATCAGATCACACACAGTCTTCCTTGTATAAACACACCAGCACAATACTTGTGGTCCACACCAACAAGTACTAGCCTACTTCTCTCCTTTGCTTGCTGTTGGATCCAAACGAATTGGACCTTGCACTCCACATGGTCCCTCTGATATTAGGACCCCCATGTGTCTCATCAATAGGTCGGATCCAGGGTTCACACCATGATCAAACCCAACATCAAACTATGATCCATAATAGATCACTTTCCAATGAACATCATCTAACTATCACCCCACATGGATGAAGTAGATAAACAATGATCCGCCCCTCCTCTCAGGGTCCTGGATCTTTAGTTTACATAACCATATATGGTCTTCAAGGGGCGTGCCATACTTGGCCTTGATCCATCCCCAAGAGTCATAACATCAATCAAATGTAATCAAAACATGTTACCTTATACATGCTTGCTTTGATCTTGTATCATCTCAAATCATGAACGGCCATGCTCCTCCAAAGCACGCCTCCATCAAGTCTTATCACATACCTCCAGTATTGATAAGACCCATTCAATGGTCGTGCCTCTCTTTCATACCATGGAACTCCCATGGAACCAGTTTCTTCATTGCCTCCACCTTTGAGGCTGTGTTGGCCTTTGGGAGTGGAGTCCGGCCTTCTCCCTTCTCTCCTGACCATTTGCGTGTGTTCCCAAGGTGTATATGAATCCTAGTATGTGTTAATACATGATCAAAAACCACCCAAAGGTCGTGCATAACTTCCCCATTCAGTGCCCATGAAACTGCCTTTCTACACACATCTGCCTTCAAGGCTGTCTCAATCATTGTAAGTGTATTCCGGCACTCCATCATCTCCCTGGCTATTTGAGTGTGTAGTAATGATGTAGAGGAAGCCCAGGGCGTGGCAAACATTAATCAAAACTCACCAGAGGGTCGTTCTCAACTTTCCCCTTGATCTGCCCCAAAACTGCCTCTTTATGGCCTTCACACCACCATCGGTCTTGGATTGGGAATCCGACCAACTCTCTGTATTTTTCTCTGGTTTCTTTGTGTTTAATGGTTAAGAATGAAGTCCTGGCGTGCCTGAAAAGGCACGAACTTGCCCTCCCTTTAATAGAGGAGGTGATGGTTACTTTCCAACCATTGCACCTTTTCGGTATCAATTCTGGCCATTGATTTCATCAATGGTACAGATCACACCCTTTCGCCTATGGCAGCTACCAGGACGTCCTGGGCTTTCCAGACCACCCTTGTACATGTCCAAAGCAAGCCCAAACCGAATGACAAGCTCCTGGCCCCATCCCAAGAACCCACCACCCAATGGCACACATGGCCCGACCATGGCCCGGACCTGGCCCAACCACCCAAGACTTGAACACTCAGTCCAGCTGAGTTGAGCTGATCCCCAGCTGACCCAGCTGAGTGAGCTGGTAGCTCATCTGAATGAGCTGACCTAAGTAGTGTTGAGCTAGGCTGAGCTTGGTCGAGCTAGGTTTAGCTAAGCGAGCTGGCCGTACACTCTACCGAGCTGAGGTGAGCTGATTGCTAGCTGCCCCAGCTGAATAAACTTGTACTCCAGCTACTGGAGCTGACCCACACCTCTAGGGAGCTACAATGAGCTGCACCACACTTCACCTAGCTTGATTGAGCTGCTTTACCGCACCGTACAGCTGCCATATTACTTGTTCAGCTTGATATCTCAATCATATTCAATCCTTCTAAGTCCCTTGATCTATTTCCAGACCTAGACTTAGTTTTCCCATGATCCATTCTGATCACTCACTACATCAGAGCTTCACCTAGCTGACCGAGCTTCACCCGGACCTCATCCAGCTACTGGAACACTCGACCAACTCCTTTTCGCTTGTCTCCATCCTATTTTGGTTAAGTCTCAGCTGTCTGATTCCCTTAACCATGTTTTGGATCATGACACACTGGTCTTTAGTTCATATGACCTAACTGGTGCGTTTCCTCGCACCGCAGTCCATCCGGACGATCTTACCCAGGATCAGGGATGCTACAAAACCATCTTAGGAGAGGATGGTAAAGAAATGGTTCTGGCTGACAAGGGCAAGTGGGATCAGGAGGATCTCATGGTGTTGTCCATCATTCAAAACAGTCTTGAGGCCTCAATCTTGGAAGCTTATTCCTACTGTGAAACTTCCAAAGAGTTGTGGAACACTCTTCAAAAGGTGTATGGCAACATTTCTAATCTGAGCAGAGTATTTGAAGTTAAGAAGGCTATCAACACTCTCCACCAGGAAGACATGGATTTCAACCAGCACTTTGGCAAGTTCAGAGCCTTGTGGGCTGAGTTAGAGATGCTAAGAACCATGTACTGTCGACCCTACAATTCTTAATGACAGGCGTGAACAAGACAAGGTATTTGCCATGCTTCTGACCCTAAATCCGAGTTACAATGACTTGATCAAGCATCTGCTGAGAGCTGAGAAACTACCAACTTTGAAAGAGGTGTGTGCTCAAATCCAGAAGGAGCAAGGCTCAGTGGGTCTCTTTGGAGGTAAAGGAGAACTTGTGCTAGCGAACCAGGCTGATGGTTTTGCAAACAAGAGTTTCTACAAACCTGAAGACAAGAAGATATGGGTTTGTGACCATTGCAAGAAGAAGGGACATGGAAAGACAACTGCTGGATCCTTCACCCTCACCTCAAACCTCAGAAGTTCAGGACCCCATACAATGATGCAAAACACAGTTCTCTGGTGAAGTGAGTGAACCCATTTAAAAAAAAATTGCTTCAAAAGATCAAGGGTTGGCCTTTTGCAAATTGCTTCAAATCGATTCACTAAAATGAAGAAGCACAAGTGAGTGAACCCATCATCACGTTTCTCCTAATAAATTGCTTGATCTTTTGTGTTCTGAATCTGAGAAACTTGTGTCTGTTTTGAAGTTGTTCTTTAGGAACTTTGCTATCATCTGCCTAGACACAATTGTCGTGTACAACACTTACTTTGATAGGCATCATGATAATCTGAAACGTGTGCTACATGTTCTAGGAAAATGAATTTTGGTTTCTGATCTGAACAATTGCATGTCTTGCACATATGATTCTAGATATCTAGGTTGTCTTTTGAGTGTCCAGGATCATCAGGATAAGTCTCAAACGAGTACAAGGAACAAGAGAAGATACCTTGCTTATCGGCCAGAATTTTGGAGATGGAAGTACTTGAGAAAAACAACTTCAACACTCCAAGGAAGTTTCTTTCTAAAAATTTTCTTTGTTGTTGCTTACATGTTTCTTTGCTTGAACTTGTGTCTTGTGTCTAACTTGTTTCCTTTGATGTAGGAGATACAGATTTGAGGACAAATCATTTAAAGGAGGAGGGGATGATGTAACCATGGCCGAGGCAGCTGATCATCAAACAAAGGACAAACCAGGATGGAAGAAAAGTGAGCATACTGAGCTAACACCAGCTGATGTGAGTGTGACTGCGCTAAATGAGCTGGATGAGGTAAGTGACAATACCTTAGAGTTGAATGAGAGTGACACTGAAGCTGCCATGGACCTACCTGGACAAGTGATTTTTGGCCCAAAAAAAAAGAAGATGGATCAGATTTGTTTCTCTCAGCCCAAAAAAAGTTCAAACCCAAAGTTAAGGATCCATTATCTCTTTCTGATGAATCAGCCACGAAAATCAAGTCCAAGAAACAATTGGATGTGTTTTGGATTAAGTTTCCCAAGAAGAAGTATTGCAGCCTATGGAGAGTTCATAACAAATTCATTATGGGTCTGTTTCATGCCAAATTCGACCAGCCTTTTCTTCAGTCCATTTCAAGCCCATTCTCACCAAGAATACCAAGAGGGAGTCAGCAAGAAAGTCAAGGTCGTCGTCAGGCAAAGAGACATTCAACAAAAACCTTATTCTGGTCCAAAATCAAGTCTACATTCCTAGTTTCTAAGTTTCTTGTTTTCTGCACTTGTCTTTTGGTTTCCACATCTTTTGTAACCTATATAAGTGTAGGCACGACCAGAATAATAGACATTCACCTTTTTATCAAAATTCTCTCTAAATCTGTGAATCCCTTGTTCATTCATGAACACTGATTGCTAGGAGTTCATTCTCTGCAAGCAAAACCTGTCTTGATCGAAAACAGAGTTCATTCTCTTGATCAAGGACACATCTACACAAGATCTGATCAGTTCATAGATCATTTCTGAAGATCATCAAATCAATCCATCCATCATCATCAAAATCAACCAAGATCTCTCTCAAAACCATCAGATTAACCTTCAAAGTATCAGGGACAAAAGGATCTCCTCACCAGGGATTCATCATTTGGTATCAGAGCAGATTTGAAGGCTCTTGATCTGGGTTTTGATTCTAAAACTTTTCCACTTCTTTTTGTTTTGGGAATCTGTTTTCTATTCTCTGCAATTTTCTCTGCAATTTTTCCAGAAATCTCTTATCTTTCTATCTGTTAAATCTGCAAGAGGGCCAACCAGATTAAAAAAAAAAATTCAAAAGAAAAGTTGAAGAGAAATCTAACTTGGCTGAGGAGAAATCCAGCCTTGGTGGTAAAGCCTCTTGCAAACAAAAATCTTGCAATCTGTCTATCTTTTTCTTTTGTTTGGGGTTGGGGTTTATTCTCTGAAGTTTGATCTTTGTTTGTTGCTGAGCTACTGGATTCAAGAGAAAACTCACTGAAAAATCCAAGAGAGAAACACCTGAGAGATTGTGAGGCTTTGGCTATTCATATCTGTGATAATCTTTTAAAACTCTCTTTCCATCTGGTTCAAGTTATTTAAAGATGGAAAACTCAAAAGTGTCGATCCCAGTGACTCTTAAAGGGGTTAACTACCTCTTGTGGTCTAGACTTGTCAAGACTGCTTTAGGAGGAAGAGGTCTCTGGTCCTATGTGACAGAAGACAAACCTTCAAACAAAACTGTAAGACCCCGACCCGGCTGACTAGGCGCGGTCGATGCCTTCACGTCGCTCGGTCCATACCCTGACCGAACCTCTAAAAATTTTGCCCTTTATTTAAAACATCGCCCATAGGCGAGGACTTAACACAGATCTTAGCTCAAGACTACTTAGTCATTTCCTAGCTTAGATCAATTCAACTTATGCACAGCGGAATAATATCTACTTAACCATTGGTCTAAACCAATCTAACACTTGTCTGGTCGGATCACCTCAGCTACTGATCAGTACACCCAACTGCCAGCTAGCTCAAGGTCGATGTCGAACCTAAACCAAGTCATACCACAATCCGAGGTTCCATTCACCTAACCATTCTATCTAGATCTATGCAACATTGATAGATCATACCTTTTGCCACATCCACGGAGCTCGTTAGCTCATTGTCCCAGCTCACTTAGCTGTTTAGCTAGCTCATCCAGCTAGCTGAGCTGAACCACCTCATTTGAGGTTCCCCACTCTCATCCAGCTAATCGAGCTGTGAGGTAGCTTTTCCCAGCTCCCTTTCCACTCGTCCAACTCTCCATATACTTATATAAAACCTTCCCCTTGGTACATAGCCATTCAGCCAACCATCCCCACAGACTAAGTACCTTTGGGAAGTCTTCAGCTACAAAAACAATCTCAAGCAAACATGCCCAAACATATCCAATCAATACACAAAGCACAGGATACTCATCTATGACTATCCTAATACCAGAAACAACACATGGCCAGTCTGATCCGACCCAAACCAGCCCATCGACCAACATGTACCGTATCCGCCCATGGTTGGGTCCAATCTAACCATTTTCAAAAGTACTCATAACAATTATTAAATTCATGATAATCAACTAAAAATCCCAACTAAGAATAATCCACAACCAGATTTATAAGAACCGGCATCCTTCACATTGAATTCGGCCAAATTCCACCGAACCGGCCATAACTAACCACCAACCGATTTGGTTGATAAACCCAAATAAATACATGATAATTCATGATAAATCACCACTAAGAATAATCCATGGTCAGATCTCAATGAATCCCTGTGGATCATATAGATCTCGACCATGACCAGGTCCGCCCGATGGCCAAGGACTACATACCTGAACCGGCCAAGGCCTGGCTTAGTACCACCATGTCTCAGGCGTGTGCTCCCCTGGAACCACGTTCTTTCATGGACTAACAATTCCATCAGATCCTAAGTCAATCAACCAACCACCCCACATGACTCAGAACTGATGAGTCTTCACACTGCCTAACCGGCCAAGGAACCATGTCCAGTGAACCTTATTAGTGTTGCTCTTACCACCGGTGCATCCCCTGATCAATAAAAGCATACACCTTGATCCAACACCCATGGATCAGGTTGTCCATCCTTTCCCATGATCAGATCACACACGGTCTTCCTTGTATAAAACACACCAGCACAATACTTGTGGTCCCACCAACAAGTACTAGCCTACTTCTCTCCTTTGCTTGCTGTTGGATCCAAATGAATTGGACCTTGCACTCCACATGGTCCCTTTGATATATAGGACCCCCATGTGTCTCATCAATGGGTCGGATCCAGGGTTCACACCATGATCAAACCCAACATTAAACTATGGTCCATAATAGATCACTTTCCAATGAACATCATCTAACTATCACCCACATGGACGAAGTAGATCTAACAATGATCCGCCCCTCCTCTCAGGGTCCTGGATCTTTAGTTTACATAAAAATATATGGTCTTCAAGGGGCGTGCCATACTTGGCCTTGATCCATCCCCAAGAGACAATAACATCAATCAAATGTAATCAAAACATGTTACCTTATACTTGCGTGCTTTGATCTTGTATCATCTCAAATCATGCACGGCCATGCTCCTCCAAAGCACGCCTCCATAAAGTCTTATCACATACCTCCAGTATTTATAAGACCAATTCAATGGTCGTGCCTGTCTTTCATACCATGGAACTCCCATGGAAACATGTTTCTTCATTGCATCGACCTTTGAGGCTGTGTTGGCCTTTGGGAGTGGAGTCCGGCCTTCTCCCTTCTCCCCTGACCATTTGCGTGTGTTCCCAAGGTGTATATGAAGCCTAGGATGTGTTCATCCATGATCAAAACACCACCCAAAGGTCGTGCATAACTTCCCCATCAGTGCCCATGAAACTACCTTTCAACACACATCTGCCTTCAAGGCTGTCTCAATCATTGTAAGTGGATTCGGCACTCCATCATATCCCCTGGATATTTGAGTGTGTAGTAATGAGGTAGAGGAAGCCCAGGGCGTGGCAAACATTAATCAAACTCACCAGAGGGTCGTTCTCAACTTTCCCCTTGATCTGCCCCAAAACTGCTCTTTATGGCCTTCACACCACCATCGGTCTTGGATTGGGATTCCAACCCACTCTCTGTATTTTTCTCTTGTTTTTTTGTGTTTAATGGTGAAGAATGAAGTCCTGGCGTGCCTGAAAAGGCACGAACTTGCCCTCCCTTAATAGAGGAGGTGGTGGTTACTTTCCAACAATTGCACCTTTTCGGTATCAATTCTGGCCATTGATTTCATCAATGTTACAGATCACACGCCTTTCGGCCTATGGCAGTTACCAGGACGTCATGGGCTTTCCAGACCACCCTTGGACATGTCCAAAGCAAGCCCAAACCGAATGACAAGCTCCTGGCCCCATCCGCAAGAACCCACCAGCCCAATGGCTCACATGGCCCGACCATGGCCCGGACCTGGCCCAACCACCCAAGACTTGAACACTCAGTCCAGCTGAGTTGAGCCTGATCCCAGCTGACCCAGCTGAGTGAGCTGGTATCTCAGCTGAATGAGCTGACCTAAGTAGTGTTGAGCTTGACAGAGCTTGGTCGAGCTAGGTTTAGCTAAGCGAGCTGGCCGTACACTCTAGCCGAGCTGAGGTGAGCTGATTGCTAGCTGCCCCCAGCTGAATAAACTTGTACTCCAGCTACTGGAGCTGACCCACACCACTAGGGAGCTACAATGAGCTGCACCAGCACTTCACCTAGCTTCATGAGCTGCTTTACCGCACCGTACAGCTGCCATATTACTTGTCCAGCTTGATATCTCAATCATATTCAATCCTTCTAAGTCGCTTGATCTATTTCTAGACTAGAATTAGTTTTCCCATGATCCATTCTCGATCACTCACTACATCAGAGCTTCACCTAGCTGACCAGATTCAACTCGGACCTCGTCCAGCTACTTGGAACACTCGACCAACTGCTTTTCGCTTGTCTCCATCCTATTTTGGTTAAGTCTCAGCTGTCTGATTCCCTTAACCATGTTTTTGGTCATGACACACTGGTGCTTTAGTTCATATGACCTAATTGGTGCGTTTCCTCGCACCGCAGTCCATCCGGACGATCTTACCCAGGATCAGGGATGCTACAAAAACCATCTTAGGAGAGGATGGTAAAGAAATGGTTCTGGCTGACAAGGGCAAGTGGGATCAGGAGGATCTCATGGTGTTGTCCATCATTCAAAACAGTCCTTGAGGCCTCAATCTTGGAAGCTTACTCCTATGTGAAACTTCCAAGAGTTGTGGAACACTCTTCAAAAGGTTTATGGCAACATTTCTAATCTGAGCAGAGTATTTGAAGTTAAGAAGGCTATCAACACTCCTCCACCAGGAAGACATGGATTTCAACAGCACTTTGGCAAGTTCAGAGCCTTGTGGGCTGAGTTAGAGATGCTAAGACCATGTACTGTCGACCCTACAATTCTTAATGACATGCGTGAACAAGACAAGGTATTTGCCTTGCTTCTGACCTAAATCCGAGCTACAATGACTGATCAAGCATCTGCTGAGAGTGAGAAACTACCAACTTTGAAAGAGGTGTGTGCTCAAATCCAGAAGGAGCAAGGGCTCAGTGGGTCTCTTTGGAGGTAAAGGAGAACTTGTGCTAGCAACCAGGCTGATGGTTTTGCAAACAAGAGTTTCTACAAACCTGAAGACAAGAAGATATGGGTTTGTGACCATTGCAAGAAGAAGGGACATGGAAAGGACAACTGCTGGATCCTTCACCTTCACCTCAAACCTCAGAAGTTCAGGACCCCATACAAATGATGCAAAAGCACAGTTCTCTGGTGAAGTGAGTGAACCCATTTAAAAAAAAATTGCTTCAAAATATCAAGGGTTGGCCTTTTGCAAATTGCTTCAATCGATTCACTAAAATGAAGAAGCACAAGTGAGTGAACCCATCATCACGTTTCTCCTGATTAAATTGCTTGATCTTTGTGTTCTGAATCTGAGAAACTTGTGTCTGTTTGAAGTTGTTCTTTAGGAACTTTGCTATATCTGCCTAGACACAATTGTCTTGTACAACACTTACTTTGATAGGCATCATGATATCTGAACGTGTGCTACATGTTTAGGAAAATTAATTTTGGTTTCTGATCTGAACAATTGCATGTCTTGCACATATGATTCTAGATATTTAGGTTGT
>CAJHQP010006584.1:0-37264 GCA_905132765.1 Moricandia arvensis | reverse complement strand
AACTCCTTCTATGTTTGATCATCTGTCTAACTAGTATATTCTTCTTTGTATTACTTCCGCAATTAAGCCATTCTCACAAATGGTACATTGAGTAAATGGAAATAAAAGACAGGGTTACTAAAATACAGTCTAGGCTTCGGTCTGGGTCCATTCGAAGACTGCGGGTCTTAGATCATGATTAACCCGGAATTTTTAAGGTGAAGTTCTTAACGGAATATAAGAAATTGTTTTTAACTTTCAACTGAAAAATCTAAGAACCAGTCCTTAAATAAGAACATCACCCTAAGAGCCCCAGATTAATCATGGTATTATACAATAAGATTCAAAAGGGTAAAATGACATTATTCATCATTATATGAACTAGTGTTTTTAGGTCGATTCTGATCAGCGACTTTAGGTCCGGGTACAATGCCCATGAATACTAAGCATGACAATGATGATGCACTTAGTTTGATATATATTTAGAAAATGTGTTTTTAACATTTTGGCTTCGAATGTTTATAAATCGCACTGCATCATAATTAATAATCATAAAAATCTCTACATCTGTGTGTTTATAAGTTTTTGTTATCATTAAGATTGCACCATAATTGTTTAGTAGCTTCTCCATGTTGTCAATCAGACCCTCTGTGAATGAGGCTAGAAAAAAGGGCCTCGAGGTTCACAAACAATGGTGGTTAAGAGTTAAGACGTTGCAGTATATTTATGATCATGCATACGTATGCCATACTCGTTGCCAACCTCATTAGATTAATAGAAAAGTGCTTTGATACATCAACGAAATCTTAATTTTTGATGATTTATTTCCTATGAAGATTGACACTGCAAAAAAACAGAGCGGAAACCGAAGCATTTTTAGTCAGAATAAATAAAATAAAGTAATCTGAAGCATTTTACAGTAGAATATACAGTGATTTGTGTGAAGTTATAGTTGTTGTAATGAATTATTAATAATTTCATTACAATAAAAATACAAATAGCTGATTTTTAGATATGTAACAAAAATATATACAAGTTTATTGATCACATTTGTAAATAAAAACGCCTATTTTAAAATAAAATTGTAAATACAATTCTTTCAAATTTAATAAAATATTATTCATATCTTCTTTTTCTAAAATAGTATATTACTAAAGAGTTATTTTTCTCATTTTTGATATTTTTCCTCAAAATGAGGGACTATGTTCAAGAATGGATATAGAAATCCAATATGTTGTCAATATTAAAAATCCATACATATTTTATGTTGTTCTAAATCTTTTAGAAAATCTGCTCGTCAGAAAACAACATGTATCATATACGACAATCGTTTTTTTATCGATCATCCATACATGAAATTCGTTCAAGAGTAGCTAGGTGAAACAACTTGTATTTTTTTTCTTGTTTTTTTTTTAAAACTGGGTTTCTATAGATTAAAAAGAGAAAATAAAATCAGTTAGCCCATCGGTAAGGAGTAGTGATTAAACAACTTGTATTGATTCATCAAGTGGTTTATCGAACTTCAATATATATACATATATTTAAAAGTCGATATATACAACGATATAGATAAACCAAATAGTATACAGCCTTTACAAGGCACCCCAGTTTCAACCCCAAAAAATAATCGTGAAGAAAATAACATAATAATAAACAAATAATTCATTTGCGGTGGTAATTGTACTTTATTGGCTGGGATCGAGTCAAATATCCGTATAAGTTTTTTCTTGAAACTTAATATCCGTATAAGTTTATCAAATCTATAAAGTAAGTCTAATATTGTAGTATTTTGTTTTCACGCGATCGTGTCATGTTGGGTAAAAGGATAAAATTAAATGAGGTTGGAAGCAAAATCATCTGAACTTTTATCTTCTTGTCTTTTTTTTATGCACCCTTTTATCTTCTTGTCTTTTTTTTTATGCACCCTTTTATCTTTTTGTCTATTTTTAGTTTAATATATTCAACAAAAGACTATTCTAACATAAAAGGATTTTAAATTTGTTAACCAACACGATAAAACTGAATCAACATAAATTGTAACAAAAGGCAGAATATGAATTCTGCAATTTAATACTAATCTAATGATTATCATACATCATCCCGGATCATTAGTTATGTTAACAAAATATAATATGAGTAATAGACACCGTTACAATTGCAATTTAATACTAATCTAATGATTATCATACATCATCCCGGATCATTAGTTATGTTAACAAAATATAATATGAGTAATAGACACCGTTACAATTGAATCGGCATATAATTCCAAAACTCCAGGTAGTGTTTATACATTTTGTTATAAGAAACAAAAAGCCCTAATAAATCCAGATAGGGTTTATTTATTACATGTGGTGATTACCAACCATGCCAAAGACGAATACATCTAAAATCAAGAGATAAGTTTCCTACTCTGGTCACATGTAATATTATATTCCTCTTGCAATATTTGTATATCTTCAGATTGATAATTTTGACTAAACGTATTTGTTACAAATTTAAATATATATATTTATTTGTTTTGACTAAATATATGCCAACTAGAATGAGTAAAAATATGTTGATGTGTGTTTTGGTGTAGGGTGGTTATGAATGGGGGACGACAAGTTTGGGAGGACAATTAAGCTATACGATGAAATCGTAATTATTTTGCGAAATTTTGGAAAGCGATGTAGTGATCTTTATGCGAGGATCCCGTGGGGAAAATAGTTTATTTCAATATGAATGGGTAGAAGATATTTTTTTTCTGAATTTTTAAGTAGTGTGTATTTCATATGGAAAATTGCCAAAAATACTACTTTTCTTGTATCACTTTTTTAAAATACTTTAATTATTTTTATCTTTATTTTCTAAAAGGAAAAAACACACTTATAACTTTTGGATTAATTAATCTAATACTTATGATTTAGAGCTAATGGGTGGTGTAAGGTGGGGGGTAGGGTTTAAGAATGTAAAATTTAGGTTTCTAATTAATTTTTTAAAAAATTGCCTCTTAAAAATGATATTTTTGAAAATGTCTCTTTAATGAAGGTAAAAATGAAAAGTGACAACAAAAGTGGTAAACTTGAAATTCTTCCATTTCATATTGAGTTAAACAAAAACTCAAAAATACTATATGAATTTTATACGTCGTACATTTTCATTTCCGAATTTTATAGTAATGGATATTTCATACTGAACTACACAAAATTTAAAATATTATATGAACTCTCAAAATCGTGCTTATATATATATTAACCGTCAAATGTGTTAGTCATCCGTTAATTTATCAAAATGAAAATTCTGTAAAATTAAAATTTTAAAATACTATATAAACTCAAAATTGTGCTCATATATATTGATCGTCAAAGTGTTAGTTATCTGTCAATTTATCAAAATACATCATTTTAGATAATTTCTGTCAAATAAAAAAAAAATTGGGAGATTCGAACTCTCACACTGGTGGAAAAGTATAAAGTAAATATTTAAATTAATAATAAATAATTTAAACTTATAAAATAATGATTTTTAAAGTTAAATTTATAAATATAAATAACTATAGATTTATTTAATAAAATAAAAAATTGATTATTTGATTAAATTAAAACTTATATGAAGTTAATGTTTACGATCAATACGAAAAAGTTATTTGGTCTAGAACTTAATAAAATTTTAGTTATCAATACATTTTTGTCAACTAATTTTTTATTTTAACTAATAAAATTGCAATAAATACATTAAAAATGTAAAAATTATATTTTTTCAAAACGATTGTTCTTTTTAAATATAATTTTTTTTGGAACAGAGAGAATATCATATACCAAGATTCATTAGGAATAGTTAAGACATGCGTAAAATGTTCCTAAATCATATACTAAACTTTTACCATGTAAAACAAGACTCAGTAAACAAATGTCACGTAAATTACATACACCGATATTGCGTAAATCTTAACGATTAGTGTTTGAAAAAAATCAAGGACCCACGAGATGTATAGTTACGTTTTGTAGATATTTTGTTTTTCTGGAATATATTTTAGTGAGAGCCAAGTAGGATAAAAGAAGACAAAAATCTACATATATCTTTAACTAGAAGAACAGTGAAAAACAAATGCATATAGGACGGAAACGACCAAATTTAAGTAAGTTAAAAAGGAATTGAATGTGTGTAGTCTTTCCCAGAGCAATCCCATTGAAATATCAAGAGAAGGGTTCATACAGTTCCACAAAAAATATATAAAAAGTTTTTTTTTTATGAACTTATATCACAAAAGCTTTTTACTGTGAACTTGTATCGTTATAGTTCTGCGAGGCCAACGACACATGGCAGTTTACGATTAGTTCGACTATTATTTTTTTTAAAAAGAAAAAATAAACAAAAAAAATTAAATTAATCAAAATATGCATTGGAAATCGAGATTGGAGGAGTTCACTAATGGGAATGCTCCAAGGTGCCACTGGAAAGCGTCTCTCCTCTCATTTCATAGGTTCTCTATATCGATTCAATGCTTGTGATAAATCTAAAGTTACGTTTATACAAAAAAAATGCAAACTGTAACTATTTCATTTATAAAACTTACACCAAATCAACAGGTAAGTCGATCTTTTTATATGATTCCTTCATTTATGACATACATGAATAGATATACATATACATAGATGAAAACTGGAGAGAGACTAAAACAGTCTAGAAGATAGATAAATTAACTGATCGTTTCTTCCAGCATCATGATCTTAAATAATTTATCTCCGTTTCATTTTACTTTTATTCTAGATTTTTACACATATATTAAGAAAATATTTAATTTTACATATTTTTAAAATAAAAATATTATTACATATAAACTTAATTACCTTTCAACCAATCAAAAATAGAATAACATATAAAATTAATAAATTTTGCATTAAAATCACAAAACGACACTTGTTTTGAAATAAAAATTTTACTCACAACGACTTCTAAATTGAAACGGAGGTAAAAGATACTATAATCTTTTTACATGAATAATAAAAAAAAATAAAGTTTTGAGTGAACATAAGCACAAAGAAAATTTGAAAGATAGTAGACCAACACTGAGAGGGACTATCATCACTGTTTAGCATTATGTATATATATATATATAATATGTTCCAGAAAATTCTATGGTATATGGTGCATATTTTATATACATAGTATTGAACTATTGACTGTAAACTTTACATTTATATTACTTTTTTTTTGCATCTAGATTGATCAGCGGTAGCAGATAAGAAATAAGTTTGTCATTGAGTGAGAAGCCAAAAACAGTAAAGGCTTAAATAGGTTGCGAAAAGGCAAGTAGTGCTACTAGAGTAAGCAAATCTGGTCACTACATTTCCACTTGTTTTACTCTTCCAGAAATTGGCATTTGATTCTACTAAAAAGACAGTTATGTTCTTTCCAGTAAACAATAAATATTTCCACTACATACAGTTATCTTTTTCAATAATTTTTCTTAAAGTATTCCTTAAATATCTTGTTGTCACAACATTGATATGTCAATTTTGATTTATTTGATAAGGTTAAAAGACATTACATGATAAAGTCGAATGCACAATACATGCACTATGTATTTCAATAAGTCAAATTGTGTAAATGAACTCGGCCTAATAAGGAGGGTTCAAGAAAACCAAATTGGTTAATAAAAAAGGTAAAAAAATTTAGTGAGTTCGGCCTATGAATAAAGAGGAACTTAAAAAGAAAAAAAAAACATTCACAAACACACATAAGTAGATATATAAGAAGTAGGAATTAAAACTTATTGATTTAAAACATGTTCTTGACAAAAAAAAAGAAAAAAAAAACATGTTCTTGACAAATTCATCGTCAAATTGCCGATCACACTTATTTCTTGTAATCAATCATTGATCTTTCAATAAAATTATTTCAAATAACTTACCATCAAATTTATATTTCTATCTCAACCATGCCAAATTAAGATTTAACATCAACTTTTTTTTTGACATATTATAGAAATTAACAATTAGTAGAAAACCACTATGTGTCAACAAATGTTTTGAGTATGGGATGGAGAAATAACATTTGCTTTTGCTAGAACTTTTCACTCGAAATCAAGACACCAATTATCAATACGGATCTGAATTGGTTTTCAACCTCTTCAAATTAAAATCTAAATCTAAATCTAAATCAACAACGTACTACAATTTTATGTCATTATATTTGACTTTACTTATTCTATAAATTTCAGTTTTATTGTTTATAACATCATTATTTACTTCACAATTAAACATATTGTGAGAATATATACATATATTTTTAATATTTTCAGCATACACGGGACCAATACCATTTAATATGTTGCTTGGAATAATAAATTGTCTAAGGCAAAAATGTCAAAGTTTAAAATATTATGAACCATTAGATTTGGAACTTATGTTTTCTTATATCATTAAAATGATGTCGTTTTAATTTTCATTAAAATGAAACGATACCTAAGTAAAAATTAATATTAAATTAATTTTAAATATTTTAGATTAATAAAATTTTATATATTCTTTGACTAGTAAATTAATGTAATTTAATGTTTTTTAGTAAATTAATGTAAATTTATTATTATTATTTTCAAAATTGTTAATCAAACAACAAGTACTTCTTAAACACTAAAAAATCAATGTTATTTATCCTAAATTTCATTTCATTTCTTCCAAATATCAATATATTTTCCTAAAATATATTAAATGTGAAGATCTATCAATTTGTTTTGTATGGAAAATTGAAAGAACATAGACTATTTTGTCTTTTTTTTTTTTTGAACGAGATAGACTATTTTGTTATTTGGTGCAGTTAGCTAAATATTGTTTGTAGAGGACAACATTCCCTTTCTACTTCTTTTGTTCCTTCTTTTGTCCGAGCCAAAAACACTGCTCACTCTGTCTCCTCTTTTTGCAATTACATTTTCAATCAATCAACACTATTATTGACCACAACCACATGCAATAAAACAAAAAACTAACTTATGGTGCCAACTTTTTTCCTAATAGTTGTGTATATAACTTGCTTAATATTTGATATGAAAGATTTAGATATTTTCAGTCTCCAATCAGGATGCGTGTCATCAATAAATGTTTGATATACTAATTCCAATGACCAAGGAGTAACCAAATTAACAAAAACAAAAGAAAAATAATTAGACAAGAAAAAACATAATTTCCCTAGCCGTATAAGGTCATAATGACATCTTATCACCGCTACACTATAATAGCTCTCTTGAATTTGTTTTCTAATTAGAACTATTTAGCTTCTATATATGAAAGAATATACCTATCATATACTTCAATTTGGATTATATATAGTTTGACAACCCATCATGCGTATTTATCTTATCTTTGCATAAACCAAATAACAAGTATCTATATTTTTCTTACAATACAAGGAAAATGGCGGGACCTCCATATTTTTCTAGATGTTTGGTTTGTTCGTATTGTATTATTGATCGAATAAATTAGTCGAATCCGAATGCACCAAAACAAGAGCTTTAACATATGATTTTGCCTCCTCATGATCTTACTATAAATAGACATCCAACTCTTTCCATTATATTCCACCACAAAACATCACATATCTCATAAGAAAAATTACACAAAACATCTATCAGACTAATAACTTATAAACTACACTTTCCTTGCAAGAACAAGATGCCTACAATGTTAACAGATGTCTTTAGAGGCCATCCCATTCACCTCCCACACTCTCACCAACCTGACTTCACAACCCTCAGTGACCTCCCGGATTCTTACACGTGGACCTCCAAAGACGATCCCCTCTTCACCGCTGCTCCTTCCCCTCCGGCCGCCGGTGAAAACATCCCTCTCATTGACCTGAACCACCCGGACGCGGCCAACCAAATCGGCCGTGCATGTAGAACATGGGGTGCGTTCCAGGTAGCAAACCATGGTGTGCCTTTGGAACTTCTCCAAGGCATTGAGTTTCTCACCGGTAGTCTTTTTCAGCTACCTGTCCAGCGCAAGCTTAAGGCGGCTCGGTCGGATACAGGCTACTCTGGCTACGGCGTGGCTCGCATCTCATCTTTCTTTAATAAGAAAATGTGGTCCGAAGGTTTCACCATCACCGGTTCCCCTCTCAACGATTTTCGTAAACTTTGGCCCCAACTTCACCTTAACTACTGGTACATATCTATATATCTGCTTATAGTTATATATTTATATAAGTAGAATGCTTACATCAATTGAGTAATAGAATGATATGATCTTTTGACATATGTTTTTTTCAAAAATGATATTTTTTCTATTTCAATAAGTCCTATGTTATAGAATTTTTACATATGTTAAAAAACATATGAATTTTTGATTACCGATGCATTATTTTTTGTAGCTAACTATTTCCGATAACATTTAACCAATAGAATTTCAATAAACATAATTATTTTTTTTGAAGTTTACAATTTATCATTAAGTAATATTTTAAAAATGTAAAAAATGTAATTTTTAAAACATTTTTTCTCTAAAACATGGATTTTTTTGAAACGGAAGAAGTAGAATCTATCAAAACATATTTAAAATATAATAATATAGTTTTAAAAATTGTTGTTTTTTCATATGTTGAACTTCTCTGAAACAACAAATCCTAATTTAATACTAAAATAAAAGATTTATTTATTTTTATTTAAATCGTATACCGAACATATAACATAGGAACATGAATAACAGAAGCAACCGAAAATTTTTCATTTCATGAAATTTTAGTGGAATTAAGAGTTAAGACAGCTTAATGAAAATCTAGCATAGTGGACCCACCTCAAAATCTAGCATATTTGTTTTAATCATATCCGACATGCTGTTTTTTGTTTGTTTCTTGTTTATGTTCTAAAGGTCGTAAACTTTTTACATCTGTACATTCGTTCCTTTTTTACTTAACAGCGACATCGTTGAACAGTACGAGGAACAAATGCAAAAGTTGGCGACGAAGTTGATGTGGCTATCTCTAAAGTCACTTGGCGTCAGCGAAGAAGACATTAAATGGGCCAAGGTCAATTCAGATTCAAACTGGGCCCAATCTGCCATCCAGCTAAATCACTACCCAGTTTGTCCTGAACCCGACCGGGCTATGGGTCTAGCCCCCCATACCGACTCCACCCTCTTAACCATACTCTACCAGAACAATACCGCCGGTCTCCAAGTATTTCGTGATGATCTTGGTTGGGTCACCGTGCCACCGGTTCCAGGCTCCCTCGTGGTCAACGTTGGTGACGTTTTCCATATCCTATCCAACGGTTTGTTTAAAAACGTGATTCACCGAGCTCGGGTTAACCAAATTAGATCCCGGTTATCTGTAGCTTTCCTTTGGGGTCCACAGTCTGATACCAAGATATCACCTGTACCAAAACTGGTTAGTCCTGATGAATCGCCTTTATACCGATCGGTCACATGGACAGAGTATCTTCGAACAAAAGCAACTCATTTCAATACAGCTCTTTCAATGATTAGAAATCACAGAGAGGAATGATAAAATAGTCATGAGATCGTGATAATATTTGTAATATGCTAGTTAGTTTGGTTAATAAAAATTGTGGTAAATTATTTCAGTATTATCATTCTTTGTTTTAATTGTATTTGCACCACATTCCAAAAATAAAAATGGGCACTTATCAAATCGTCTAAAAAAATAAAATTTGCAATTATGCGTTGAGGATCCCAAGAAATTATATGACTAAGGCTAAATATGGAGTATATTTTAGACATTAAAGACAAACAACACGGTGTTATTTTCAGACTTCTACATAATTCAACTTGTCTGAATGCTAGTATTTGGCAGGTTGTCTGAAAATAAAATGAATTATCGCAGCTAACGTGATGCTATGTATCATAAAAAGAGAATTACCAAAATAAATACGTTCTATTATCTTATCCTACTTCTACAAGCAATATATTATGTCTCGATGTATGCAGCATAATCTGCCCATGTTTATGGAAAATTTTCGTGTTGAATTTTCACTGATTAGAAATATAAATAAAACTCTTTTGGTATAGTGGAGACTTGAAATGAAATTGATCAAATACTTTTTGATATGCACAACCAAAACTGCCAAAAAAATAACAAAGGAGTGAAATTAACTATTAGTCAAATGCCCATGATAATATAAAGAAGTCCAAATAGGGAAAAGCACACTATTTGTTTCAAAGGCAATATATACAAAACATACATCTTACTATATAACATTTCAAGAAACCCATGGACTTTGGTTGAAAACAATCAGGATTGTGTATAATAGTGATTAGGGTTCATACGTACGCTTGGGAATGCCACTATAGGACTTGGTCATGGTACGGTGAGCCTTGAGAAAAACCTCCAATGTTTCGTAGAAATCAAAACGTCCTTCATGGTGAATAGGGCTTGTACGCCAAAAGATGGTCATTATCCACCACCATCTGATGTCATCCAATCTTGGAACGAGAATAAACCAAATGAATACCTCACTTCCACGCTCTCGATCTCCACCTTGTGGTAACACGCCTTGATTCTTTCACTGCTCCACGCCTGGTGATTTATTTAAGTATATAGTACGCAATCATAGATAAGCAAAAAAAAAATAGAAATATATAAAGATAAGCCTGAGCGTTTTTACCTCAACCCGAAATATCTACTTAAACCTGAACTGAAAAAACCGAAACCGGATCTAAATTTTTATGCAAAGATATCCGAATGGGACTTATGAGCTTAGTATTTTTGGGTTTGATTATAACGCAAACCGAACCAAAATCTAAAGTAGAATCAAAAGGTATCCGAAATTAGTTCAATATGTTAATGTTTTTATATATCTTAAGGTGATTTAGATATTTTAGAATATATTAAAGATCTTTGTAGTTTATTTTATTTGTTATTTGGAATACCTTTTAGTTAATTAAGATAGTTTAATTAATTTTAATTAGATTTGTGAATAATTTTTTTTTGATTTTTTTATCATTTTTAAAGTTTAAAAAATATTTTTTAGGACAATTTCAAATATGGTTACAATCCGATCCGAACCGAACTCGGAAGGAACCGAACCTGACTAGATAATTAGTAAACCCGAACGGGACTTATGAGCATAGTACCGAAAATCCGAAAACCGAAATCACCCGAACCGTCCCCCCGAACGCCCATGCCTATATAAAGACTTTGTTGTTTGAAATATGTGATCCAATATACATCCAAGAACATAAACAAAATTTAATGATCGAGTAGTTGGGAAATGTAGTGTTTACCTTTGTACGAAAATGTTGAAATCGGTCATTGTTTATACTCTCACTTAAATATTATTCAACGTTAGTTTGTAATACTTTATATTAGATGCTCTTCTTGGATCAGCATCTTAATCAATATAACCAATGTTCATAAAATTATTAGGTGGTAGTTAGGTGCTCAATAGAGAATCAGCGCCTATACATATTACTTAGGACATATTATATAGGACTTAGACGAAGCCTCCCTGTTGAGCTTATACATATTACTTAGGTGTTAACAGTTCATTTATTATATATTTTATACTATATTATATATTTTATGTTTAAATTAGAAAAGTACTTTGATGAAATATTTAAAATTGTATATACTAGAAAAACAAACAAAATTGGAAAAGAAAGATCATCACTTTAATAGACAAACTAGTGAAGACTATATAATTAAATTAATAATAATCAACTTTGACATTATTTGATCTATTCGATTTAGAATAATTTAGTTCGACTGAAGCCGATTCTAAATGAGTTAAACCGAGGCTTAAACTGATTGGAGTAAATTGGATCAAAATTTAAAAATATCCTTTCGGTTATAACCGATTAGTTGCTAAACGGACGTCTATTCCCTGTATAAACCATTTTAGAACACTGAATATAATATGTTTTCTCTTTTTCAAAATATTTCATGTTTTAAGTTTTTCACATATATTAATAAAACATATTACTCTTTCTGTTTCATAATAAATATCATTATAATATTTTTTATTATATAAAAAGTGTCACTTTAAAATTCCAATGCAAATTATACTTAATTTCAGTTTAAAATTAATTATAATCTGCATTGATCTTATAAATAATTTATTTATTTCAAATACTATTGGTCAAATAGGTGTAATTAATAACAAATTACACATATTTCAATCATTATTTTCCATAACTTTTAACTAATTAAAATTTAATAAGCATAATTAATTTTTTTGAAATTTTCAATTTATTATTATTACCAACTAAAATTTATATTGAAAAAGTAAAAAAATACATTTTTTGAAACTTAAATTTTTTTTTAAAACATGAATTAATTTGGCACACGCATTCGTGGTTCTGACAATATTCGACTACTATAGCCCAAAGGCCCAATCAATTTAATTAATTTATTTTCATTTTCTAACCAACTGGAATCTAATTGGTCGGGAATATGTTTGACGTTTCCCAATTTATCAACTGTACCAATATGCCTTTGACTTTCTTAAGCCGCCGACGTTGACCACCTTCATTGATTATCCCTGCATTTGGTAAAAAACAGATAAGCACATCATCGACGGTCTACTCTACTCTTCCCCCCTTTCCTCAAAAACATTCACACCTCTTCTCTCTCTCCGGCTAAACTCTTCAGATGTGGCGGCCACAGTGGTTGTCACCACCACCACCACCACCTCTACTCCTCCTCTTCATCCTCACCGTCACCACTCTCCTCCCTCCCTCCTCCTCCATAGATTTCCTCTACAACAACTTCACCTCCGCAACAAACACAACCGACCTCATCCTCATCGAAGACTCCCACATAGAGTCCACCGTCATCAGCTTCATCAACGAAACCAAACAAATCTCCCTAGGCCGCGTTTTCTACCCGCAAAAGCTATCAATCATACCCGACCCGACCCGAAACTCCACCCGTCTCTCCTCTTTCTCCACCTCCTTCGTCTTCTCCGTACTCCCGGACATCTCCACAAGCCCTGGCTTCGGCCTCTGCTTCGTCCTCTCGAACTCCACCTCCCCTCCGGGAGCTTTAGCTAGCCAAAACTTCGGACTCTTCCCCGACATCCCCTCTCGTGTCCCCGCTCCTCTCCTCGCTGTCGAGTTCGACACTGGTCTGAACGCTGAAGCGAACGATATCGATGGGAACCATGTCGGGATCGACCTTAACAGCATCTTATCTGTTAAGGCCGAACCCGCGGGTTACTATGATGCTGTTAACGGAAGCTTTGTTTCCGTTAACATGCGTAACGGACAAAACATCCATGCTTGGATCGACTTCGACGGTCCGAATTTTGAAATTAACGTTACTATCGCTCCTGCTGGTCTGCGTCGACCTCACCGACCTACTCTTACGTTTCGTGACCCGGTCATCGCGAATTATGTATCAGCTGATATGTTCGTTGGCTTCTCTGCCTCTAAGACGGCTTGGGTTGAAGTCAGGAGGATCCTAGCTTGGAGCTTGAGCGACACGGGAGCTCCTCCTCGAGAGATCAACACCACGGGGCTCCCGGTGTTCTTTCTCGACTCTCCGTCGTCTTCTCTCTCGACCGGAGCCATCGTTGGGATCGTTCTCGGTTGCGTTGTCTTTATATGCTTACTCGGAGCTGCTGGTTACTTCATTTGGTGGAAGTTAATAAGAGAAGAGGAACAAGAAGAGGCTGAGGAGTGGGAGACTGAGTTTTGGCCTCACCGTTTCAGCTACGAAGATCTCTCCGCGGCCACGGAGTCTTTCTCCAACGACCGTCTTCTCGGGTCCGGCGGGTTCGGTAAAGTATACAGAGGAGTGTTGTTAAACAACAGCGTGGTCGCTGTGAAGTGCGTGAACCATGACTCGAAGCAAGGGCTGAGAGAGTTCATGGCGGAGATAGAGAGTATGGGACGTCTTCAGCATAAGAATTTGGTTCAAATGCGAGGTTGGTGTCGCCGTAAAAACGAGCTGATGCTTGTGTACGACTACATGCCTAACGGAAGCTTGAATCAGTGGATCTTTGACCACCCTAAAGAGTCGATGCCGTGGCGGCTAAGGCGACAAGTGATCAATGATGTTGCGGAAGGGCTTAACTATCTCCACCATGGTTGGGAGAAGGTTGTGATCCACAGAGATATTAAATCAAGCAACATACTCTTGGATTCCGACATGCGTGGGAGGTTAGGGGACTTTGGTCTGGCTAAGCTTTACGAGCACGGTGGAGCTCCCAACACGACGCGTGTGGTGGGGACGCTTGGGTATTTAGCGCCAGAGCTAGCGTCTGCTTCGTCTCCGACGGAGGCGAGCGACGTGTACAGCTTTGGTGTGGTGGTGTTGGAGGTTGTGTGTGGGAGGAGACCTATTGAGTATGCTGAGGAGGAAGATATGGTGCTTGTGGATTGGGTTAGGGACTTGTATGGTGAAGGAGTGGTGGTTAATGCGGCTGATGAAAGAGTGAGGACAGAGTGTGATACGGGGGATGAGATTGAGTTGTTGCTTAAGTTAGGGCTGGCTTGTTGTCATCCTGATCCAGCTAAGCGACCTAGTATGAGAGAGATCGTCTCACTCTTGATTGGCTCGCCACAGGAGGATTTGTTGACTGGACTCACGCCAGTCGCTGCTGCTGATACTGCCTCTCCCTCTGCACAGGCCTGAGTAGTTTATTTTTGTTGTAACGTGTAAAGATGAAGACTGAACCTATAAAGTTATTTGAACACCATGTTTACATGTTGAATATTGTTCAGAAGACTATTTAGTTTCTTGTCAAAATATGGATTACAGTCAAATAGAGACGAGACTATGTTCGTTTTATTTCGTCAGAGAGGCATTTAAAAGACAAAACTCTCTGTCACATGTTATAGTGATCCGAAACAACTAAGAATCTATATATGGTATCATCATAAGCTAAACGATGTTTCATTTAGCAGCTTCTGTGGCTTTCTCACTGATACGCAGGCTTTCAGCTTTACGCACAACTTCCTCTGCCACAAGCTTCACGTGACCGCTCAGATTTTTGCTCTCCTCATGGTTCACTGTCTCCACCTCCCATATTCTGACCGTTCCGTCTTCTGAGCCTGACGTGTATGACTCTCCTCCTGGCGCATACCTCACGCAGTGCACTGGTCCGTGGTGACCCTTGTTACACCCTGCATTCACCGGATTGGCTTAAAAGGCTACTACACACAGATTCCTAAAATAAAATCTTCAAGAAACTTACCAATCTCTTCTCCTGTCTGGAAATCAAACCTATGGACCCACATATCTTCTCCTCCAGCAATGAAAGTATTCCCGTTTTTAGGTTCCAAGGATGCTGATTCAACGTTGCAAGGCATCTCATAGCTCTTCACCAATCCAAAACTGGGAAGAGCAGGACAAAGCCTCTAGCTTAAAGGGGAACAAAGGAAAAAAAATGATAAAACTGGAGCTGAGGATGCCTTGTGAAACTTACTTATTGGCGTCCCAAAACTTAACACTAGATCCATCAGCAGTAGTTATGTATCGCCCATCTTGGCTTACTTCAGCACTAGTAACTGGGAACTTCGTTTCTAATGTTTGAACAATCTTGTCACTTCTTATGTCCCATAACCTACAGAGGCATATACCAAAAGGATGATGAGACCATGAATATACTAAAGGAATGAGTCTAAACCCAGAAATAATGTGGTGACATGACATACCTAATGTCACCAGTATCTGTGCAAGAGCTTAAGATAGTATTATCACTATGAAGCCATTCAACGGTTCTGACTGAACCAGGAGAAGTTCCTACTTCTTTTGGAGATGCGTCTGGTCTATTCATATCGAATATCCGAAGAATTTTCTCCATTCCACCAGTCAGCAAAAGGTGAGTGTCCTAGAAAGAAAAGTGTTATGCATTAAGATCACAACATAACCAAAAAATGAACACCAATGACTCCACACCCTCAAATCCCACAATGGCAAGGTGATCAAATCACTCTTTGCTGGAAAAGAAACAAAAGCTTACCTCTGAGAAGGCACATGCACGAACAATGTGCTTGTGTTCAAAGGAGTGCAACTCATCTCCAGTCAACGCATTCCATATCTTCCTGAAACGTGTAATAATCACAAAACAAACAGTCTTAATCAAACTGCCTAGCCCTTAACCATTTGTCTCTCGAAACATAATTTTCCCCCATAAAGGTTCAAGCTTTAAGCAAACAACCCATCACCAGTAGCTATTAAAACTACAATCTTGAAACGCATTAACAAGGAAAGAAGAACGTTACATACGCAGTGAAATCAGCAGAAGCAGAGGCAGCACGCATAGCATTCTTATCAAGGCTACAACTCCAAACAGCTCCTTTATGCCCTTCAAAAGTCCCTATCCAATCCCCAGTCTCTCCATTCCTCAACATCGGGACCGAATCTAACACATCACCCAAACTTACAACAATCATAACCCTAATCTCTCTCTCAATCAGATACACCAACAGAATCATAAAGATGATCTTGAATCAAATCTGAATCAAATCAAATCATAAAGATCGTACCTTTGCTAGCGCTGATGAGGAAGAACCCATCTGGAGTGATTGGGCTGTAAGATACATCGACGACGGGACGAGAATGTCCGTGACAAACTAATGGAACCCCCATCGTTAAATCGGTGCGAGAATGTACGTGAGAAGCTTGCCAGGAAAGTCCCCTTGAAGAGGATCACACCTTTGTATATAATTGGAAAGAGAAGAAGTGAGAGAGAGAAAGAAATGATAAAAAGGAGCGAACTTTATAGTTTTTCTATGGGAAGAGAAGAACGCGCGGAGACGACGATGGTAGTTACGCTCAGAAGATCAGAGACATGAAACGTTTCGTAATTTACGATTAAGGGGTTTTATTTAATAGTATTTATTATATGGCCCCGTTATTCTAAGGTAATTCGTTTATCAGTCCCTATTTAACAATAGTTGTGATACTGTCCCCACAGAAACTAAATTCGCCAGTCGCTCTCCTAAGAGTTTCGTTAGAAATTCAATCAACGGTATAATACAAAAAATGTACTAACTACGTACGATCTATCTCTTTGTCTTCTAGTCATCTACGCTAAATATTTAAAACTTACGAGCCTCTCTATTCCTCTAAATATAAATACTAAGTTGAGCTGTTTAATATATAGATTTAACGTAACTAAACTGGTACCAAGGATCCGTGGCGCAATGGTAGCGCGTCTGACTCCAGATCAGAAGGTTGCGTGTTCGATTCACGTCGGGTTCAAACTCCCGAATCTTGGTCCTTCAATTTTTTTTGCCTTTTCCGTCCCTCGAAAACTTAAAAACCCTGATTAAGACCCATTAATTCACACCTTTGTAAATTTGACCTCCTTATACCAGCCCATGGACCTGCATATTGCACTCAAAGTTTTTCATTTCTTTTTTTTATAAAACAATTTAAAACCTCTCTCGTTAAACCCTATAGCCGTAAAGTTCGCTGCCGGCAGGCCCATTATCCGGAGAAAAGCCCAGTTGGGAGGAAGCTTTGCAGCTACAAAAACTGACGAATCCTTCATCTTTGACCCAACTGATCTTGACATAGACGTGACACTAGAGGTAAGGTGTAGGCTGTTGTTTGTGTTACTGATTATTGGTTTTGGAAAAGCTAAAGCAATGTGTTGTTTGTGTATGCGGTTGAGGATGCGAGAGAGAGGGATGAAGTGAGCAGAGCTCTTGCTCTGAGTATGCGTTTGAAATAAGACAGCCTCATCAAAAAGAAATGCAGATTTGCTGTATCACCAGCAGACATAAAAGCTGTTGCAATCTCTGCACATCATAAATACTTAGAAAAGGCTCAAGGAAGCTGTGGTGGATCTTCTTGAGAACTTAAGCATTATACAAGAATGCAAACTGCAACCATGTAACAAAGTATGAACAAACGTTAACGAATATTTTGATTTTCAGACGGAATCTTCTGAATATATGAAGCTGAGCTCACAGCTATGTAACACTTGACTAACATAAACATAAATACAAACAATATAACAATTTCGCCTAGAACAAGAGCTAATGTCACTATAGAAACCTAAACACTGAGAATACAGTATAGATAAAAATCAAAACTTCATTTGAACTCGTTATACACTCGGCACTTGGAATCATCACGGAGTCCCATTAAACTCCAACCAGGGCATTGAAGTATTAGCAGCACTTGCTTGACCCCTTACACCAATGAAAAGATTGTGCATGAAAGCATCAAAGTTGAGATCGATCATGGGATGGTGGTGTGGAAGGTGATAGAGAGACCTCTGTTCTGATTCCCATCTCTGACGAGCGTTGATCATCTCAATGAACTCCGCTCTTTCCAAATCATCCCACTTGCGTTTCTCCAAAGGGTCCACTTTTGGAGGTGTAAAACCTGGATGCTCAGCTTTCAAGTGAGTCTTCAGCTGAGAATAAGTCCCAGAGAAACCGCACTTGTTCATAGAACAACACCTTGGTCTAGCATTCATGAATCTCCGTGCGGAAGTAGACTTCACCGTCCCGTAAACCTCTCCTCTGCAGTAGGGACAGCTGAGAGTCTTGCTTGTGTTCTTGTTGTTGTTGTTGTTTCTGCGGTACTGCTTGAAGCAATTGGAGTGACGTGCGCTTGTGTCACACATGTAAGCACGACATCCTTTGGAAAACGAAGAGCATTGCAAGAGGACAGCATTGTGCGGCGGCTCCATGCAGATCACACACCTGACATCCTCCCATTCACTCACACTCTCTGACTCAAGAGGTGATGACTCGGCTTCTTTCTGTTTCTTGCTCCGGCAAGAGCGTAGCGGGTAAGGCGATACCCTGTTTCTGTTGCTTGAAACCGGCAAAACCCGTCTTTCTTTAAGCATGACACACAACTGAAGGCAACACACAAAGAGTTAAACTTAAAACTCATTCCACATCTATTTCAGTTTACATTAAGTCTGTTCATGTTTCTTCTAAAACACCAAAACAAATCATTTAGAGACAACAACCAAATGCATATTCAAATGAAAATCAAGGAGACAGAACACGAACTTTTAGTCCTAATGAGACGTTACATTACCGACAAGAGATGATAAACAGACAGTAAGAGAAGATGATGTTTTTTTTATCAACTCGATTCAATTTGAATTTCGGAGCTATACACTAATCATAACACAGTTGCAAGACTTCTCAATCATCTGAATCAACGGATAAACATTCGTATCCACCGCAGATTTCTAAGCAGAAAACAGATCAAATTCGATTGCAATTCCCAGGAAATAAAACACACATAATCAAAATACAAAATCGATTCCCAGAAATCATATTCCATGGAACGTTAAACGACATCGGATCGAGAGATTCGCCGAGGAGGAATCAATCACCGAGAGAAAAATAAAAATATTACCTGGCCGGAGAAATGAAAGAGGCTCTTTTGAGAGAGAGAGAGAGGAAGGTAGAGAGGTGAGGCTTGTATAGGAGTCGAGGGAGAGGTATATTGGGGAATGACGAAAATGCCCTGGCCTCGTGGGAAGTCCACCCACGTCTACTTTTCTTTTGCCATATTTCTCTTTTCCCTTTCTTTGTCGTTGCTGCTTTCCCTTTTGTGCGGCTTCTTAAGTTTTTTTTTTTTTTTCTTCCGCCAACATATCCTACAAAAAAAAACATAAGTATTATTTTATAGAAATGATAAATCTATCTATTTTTATTCAAATATATTAATATCACTCATATAGATACATTCAGTCAAAACTAAAAATAAGATCGGACGTATTCTGTTTTCTATATATCAAATAACTTCAAAGATTTTTACAAAACATAAATATATTCAAAGATAATATATAAAGTTATGTGGGTTATCTCATATTATTATTATTTTTTTTGCATCAGTTGAGATCTGTAAAGATGTGAAATTTAATTCTATATTCAAATCGATTTTACTTTTTTTCTATAAAATAAATTCAAACCAATTTTACAACACAAGTTTTATATGTAAGCTTTACATGTGTTTTTATATCTTTGAAAAAGATTTCAACAAATCTTATAAATAAATTATGATTTTTTTTTCCAATTCTAAAATATTTTTTAGTCTTATATCCAAAGTATGTTCCTTTATTCTACTTGTCTTCTTAAAAAATATTATGTTTTTAATTAAGTTGTGTGAAAGTAATAAAAATTATGATCACTTATCAATTTTGTATACACATACATATTGTCTTCCTCATTTGACGTATGAATATATACATATTATCTAACATTTTGTTGAAACATAAACTTGATTTGGGTTAATCATTGGGCTAATAATCTAATAATCATGTTAGCCCAAATTTGGCCCAAGTTCTAGAATTTATCTAGAAAAATCTTCCACCTCCTTAAGATAAAAATCTAGATATTTTCATAGAATTATCTAGATAATTAGAATAAAAATATCAAGATATTTTAGTAGAATTATCTAGATTTAAGAATAAAATATGTAAGATATTTTGTATTTTGGAGGCTATAAATACCTCCACTCTCTTCTCATTTTGTATCATCCAAGTTTTCAAGAATCATCCAAGAAATAAAAAAAAAAAGTTTCCTCTTCATAAAATCTCTTCTCTTCAAACACTTAAACACTTTCTCCATTTCTAATAAGTTTCTTATTCCAACAAAGTGGTATCAGAGCTACAAGATCATTTTGAAGATGGCAAGTAGTGGTGTTCCCTTCCAAGTTCCAATGCTCACAAAGAGCAACTATGACAATTGGAGTTTAAGGATGATTGCTATCTTAGGAGCACATGATGTATGGGAGATAGTTGAGAAAGGCTTCATTGAACCAGAGAATGATGGTGGTTTATCTCAAGCTCAAAGAGATGGCTTGAGAGATTCAAGAAAGAGAGACAAGAAGGCTCTCTGTCTAATCTATCAAGGTTTAGATGAAGATACATTTGAGAAGGTTGCTGGAGTAAAGACGTCTAAAGAAGCATGGGAGAAGCTTCAGACCTCATACAAGGGAGCAGAACAAGTTAAGAAGGTACGTCTACAAACTTTACGAGGAGAATTTGAGTCATTACAAATGAAGGAAGGTGAACTCATCTCAGATTACTTCTCAAGAGTCTTGACGGTTACTAATAACCTAAAAAGAAATGGTGAGAA
Organism: Moricandia arvensis; assembly: GCA_905132765.1. Classification (NCBI taxonomy): domain Eukaryota; kingdom Viridiplantae; phylum Streptophyta; class Magnoliopsida; order Brassicales; family Brassicaceae; genus Moricandia; species Moricandia arvensis. The sequence goes on along the minus strand of CAJHQP010006584.1, from coordinate 16,283 downwards.
ATTAGATGAGGTGAGAATCATGGAGAAAGTTCTTAGATCGGTCGATTCAAAATTTGAGCACATTGTTACCGTAATTGAAGAAACAAAAGACTTGGAGACAATGACGATGGAGCAACTTCTTGGATCACTACAAGATTATGAAGAAAAGAGGAAGAATAAAGAGGATATTGTTGAGCAAGTTCTCAAGATGAGAATTGATCGCAAAGAAGAAAATAATCGAAATAATCCAAGACGTGGTGGCGTTCATTTCAGAGGACGAGGTCGTGGTGTAAATGGACGAGGTTGGAGACCATATGAAGACAACTTTAACCAAAGAGGAGAGAGCTCATCAAGAGGTCGTGGAAGAGGAAATGCAAAATCAAGGTACGATAAGTCAAACGTCAAATGCTATAGCTGCGGAAAGTTTGGACATTATGCTTCTGAATGCAAAACTCCAAACAACAATAGAGTTGAAGAGAAGTCCAACTATGTTGAAGAAAGGAGTAAAGAAGAAGATATGCTATTGATGGCTTACAAGAAGGATGAGCCAAATGAAGTTAGCAGATGGTACCTTGATAGTGGTGCTAGCAATCACATGTGTGGGAATAAAAGCATGTTTGTGGAGCTTGATGAATCGGTGAAAACCAATGTAGCTTTGGGAGATGAATCGAAGATGGAGGTGAAAGGTAAAGGTAATATTCTCATCCGCTTGAAGAATGGAGATCATCAATTCATTTCTAATGTTTATTACATCCCAAGCATGAAGACCAACATCTTGAGCCTAGGACAACTCTTGGAGAAAGGTTATGATATTCGACTAAAGGATAATAACCTTACTCTAAGAGATAATGCAAATAATCTCATCACAAAAGTACCAATGTCAAGCAATAGAATGTTTGTCCTAAACATTAAAAATGACATTGCACGATGTCTCAAGATGTGCTACAAGGAGGAGTCATGGCTTTGGCATCTTCGGTTTGGACATCTCAACTTTGGAGGCTTAGAGCTACTTTCTAAGAAACAAATGGTGAGAGGATTACCTTGCATCAACCATCCAAATCAAGTGTGTGAAGGGTGTTTACTTGGAAAGCAATTCAAAATGAGTTTTCCAAAGGAGTCGGAGACAAGAGCAAGAAAGCCATTAGAGCTCATACATACAGATGTATGTGGCCCAATCAAACCAAGCTCACTTGGTAAGAGTAACTACTTCATTCTCTTTATTGATGATTTTTCAAGAAAAACTTGGGTTTACTTTTTGAAAGAAAAATCAGAAGTGTTTGAAAATTTCAAAAAGTTTAAAAACCCAAGTTGAGAAGGAAAGTGGTCTTGTGATTAAGACCATGAGATCCGATCGGGGAGGAGAATTTATGTCCAGGGAATTTCTGAAGTATTGTGAAGATAATGGTATTCGAAGACAATTGACGGTGCCCAAGAACCCCTCAACAAAATGGAGTAGCGGAAAGAAAGAATAGGACTATTCTTGAGATGGCAAGAAGCATGCTCAAGAGTAAGAATCTACCAAAGGAGTTATGGGCAGAAGCAGTCGCGTGTGCGGTGTACATATCAAACCGATCTCCAACGAAGAGCGTTTCTGGAAAGACACCACAAGAAGCTTGGAGTGGAAGGAAGCCCGGTGTCTCACACCTAAGAGTCTTTGGAAGCCTTGCTCACGCTCATATTCCGGACGAGAACGGAGCAAACTAGATGACAAAAGTGAGAAGTACATTTTCATTGGGTATGATGCTAACTCCAAAGGCTACAAACTCTACAATCCTGAAACAAAGAAGACAATTATAAGTCGGAATGTCATCTTTGATGAAGAAGGAGAATGGGATTGGAGATCAAATAATGAAGACTACAACTTCTTTCCATCTTTTGAAGAAGAGAACTTGGAGCAAATAAGAGAAGAACCAGCTACACCACCAACTTCACCAACACCAAGTTCTCAAGGGGATGAAAGCTCAAGTGAAAGGACTCCACGTTTTAGAAGTCTACAAGACATTTATGAGGTAACCGAAAATCAAGACAATCTCACTTTATTTTGCCTTTTTGCGGATTGCGAGCCTATGAACTTTGAAGAAGCTCAAGAAAAGAAGTCATGGAAAAGTGCAATGGATGAAGAAATCAAGTCAATCCAAAAGAATGATACATGGGAATTGGCTTCACTTCCTAATGGGCATAAGGCAATAGGTGTGAAGTGGGGTGTACAAGGCAAAGAAGAACTCTAAAGGAGAAGTTGAAAGATACAAGACGAGACTGGTGGCAAAAGGGTATAGTCAAAGAGCCGGAATCGACTATGATGAGGTATTTGCTCCAGTTGCTCGTTTAGAAACAGTTAGGCTAATCATTTCATTGGCAGCCCAAATGAGATGGAAGATACATCAAATGGATGTCAAATCTGCCTTCTTAAATGGAGATCTTGAGGAAGAAGTCTACATTGAGCAACCACAAGGCTACATAGTCAAAGGTGAAGAAGACAAAGTCTTGAGGCTGAACAAGGCACTTTATGGATTAAAGCAAGCACCAAGAGCATGGAACACTCGGATTGATAAGTACTTCAAGGAGAAAGACTTCATCAAGTGTCCATATGAGCATGCACTTTATATCAAAACCCAAAACAACGATATATTGATTGCATGCTTGTATGTGGATGACTTGATATTCACTGGCACCAATCCGATTATGTTTGAAGATTTCAAGATGGAGATGACAAAGGAGTTCGAGATGACTGATATTGGATTAATGTCATACTACCTTGGCATTGAAGTAAAGCAAGAAGAAAATGGAATCTTCATCACTCAAGAAGGATATGCTAAAGAAGTGCTTAAGAAGTTCAAGATGGAAGACTCAAATCCAGTTTGCACACCAATGGAATGTGGAGTCAAGTTATCAAAGGAAGAAGAAGGAGAGAATGTTGATCCAACACTCTTTAAGAGCTTAGTTGGAAGTCTACGTTATCTAACTTGCACAAGGCCCGACATCCTACACGCGGTTGGAGTTGTGAGTCGATATATGGAGCATCCAACAACAACTCATTTCAAGGCAGCTAAGAGGATCTTACGCTATATCAAAGGTACAATCAACTTTGGCTTGTATTACTCTATCTCTGACGATTACAAGCTTTTTGGATATAGCGATAGTGACTGGGGTGGAGACGTTGATGACCGGAAAAGCACAAGTGGCTTCGTATTTTCATTGGAGAAACCGCTTTCACATGGATGTCAAAGAAGCAACCAATTGTTACCCTCTCTACTTGTGAAGCGGAGTACGTAGCGGCTACTTCATGTGTTTGCCATGCTATTTGGTTACGAAACTTGCTAAAGGAGTTGAGCCTACCACAAGAGGAGCCAACGAAGATCTTTGTTGATAACAAGTCGGCAATAACATTGGCGAAGAATCCAGTCTTCCATGATCGGAGTAAGCACATTGATACTCGTTATCACTACATTCGAGAATGTGTTGCCAAGATGGATGTGCAATTGGAGTATGTGAAGACAAATGATCAAGTAGCTGATATCTTCACCAAACCACTCAAGCGTGAAGACTTTATCAAGATGAGGAGCTTACTCGGAGTAACCAAATCAAGTTTAAGGGAGGGTGTTGAAACATAAACTTGATTTGGGTTAATCATTGGGCTAATAATCTAATAATCATGTTAGCCCAAATTTGAACCAAGTTCTAGAATTTATCTAGAAAAATCTTCCACCTCCTTAAGATAAAAATCTAGATATTTTCATAGAATTATCTCCTTAAGATAAAAATCTAGATATTTTCATAGAATTATCTAGATAATTAGAATAAAAATATCAAGATATTTTAGTAGAATTATCTAGATTTAAGAATAAAATATGTAAGATATTTTGTATTTTGGAGGCTATAAATACCTCCACTCTCTTCTCATTTTGTATCATCCAAGTTTTCAAGAATCATCCAAGAAATAAAAAAAAGTTTCCTCTTCATAAAATCTCTTCTCTTCAAACACTTAAACACTTTCTCCATTTCTAATAAGTTTCTCATTCCAACACATTTTAAGGTATATATATGAGATTATCTTAATGCAAATACATGCTAGTAGAAACATGAATACCATAAAAACCAAATCCCAAAGCTTGGCAAATTGCCACTAACATGCAGCCTGCATGATGCAGGTAATGTAATGAAGAATTTGCCTGTGTCAATTTCAAACGACAGACTTCCCTCTATTATTAGAAATAGTTTCTTCGGGGAGAAGTCTATTTATTGAGAAAAAAAAGATTTGGGAGCAGATTACACCATAACTTAGCCCAACCACTAAGTTATGTCGGCCCAATAGAGAAAAACACTTGATATCAGCTTTTCATTGCTCTGCTAGATTGTTGAGCTCCTGCTTCATGATATATTAGAGATGGAGTGTTAGTAGACAACGATCACAACGAGCCTACGTTGGGTGATAAACTTGAACAGGTTCGGTAGTTATATGTTCTGTCTGTTTCTTTCATTGTGGTGTGTATATGTGTGTCTGTTGTTAAAGGTGGTTTTAAAGTGGTGGTGATTTTTATGTTTTTCTTGATTTGCAGGGGTGCGGTTTTAGCTTGTACGATTCCTTGGATGAAGTGTTTGTTACTTGTTCATTCCAGTGGGATTATGTCTCAAGTTTGGTGGTAGATGATGGTTGATTTGTGTTTGATTGGTTGTGTGTGTGCAGTTCATTGAATCACGTGTGTCTAACTCTTCACACAGCCGTGGAAGTTTCAAGCTGTGCTTGTACTTGGTATGTATTGTATTACCCTGATATGAAGAAGAAATTGATTTCAATGAGTAGCCTAGCATTAGTTTTGGTGTTTGGTTCCATTAATCACCCTACTAAAGTCCTGAGGTGGCTTTGCATGGATAACACTGACATTTGGACTGTAGAGTATGTTACTGATTCGTCATTGATTGTGTTACTGGTAGATTGTGGATGACTTGGATGATGAAGAAGAAGAAGATGCAGGTCCAGTGATCTATGAGGACAAGGACAGTGATTAAGAAGAAAAAGAAGGAACAGAGGAAGCAATGGAGACGGATGAAGAAGCAGACGAATCAGGGGATGAAGCAGCTGATGGTGTCAATGAGACACCAATAAGACAGAAGCAAACATCTAGCTATATATATTTCCTGCAACTTGTGGCTTGTCACTGTTAGATGGATTCCTTTGTCTTCTTGTCATCTACTGAATCCCATATGGTCGGTCTATCACAGCTATCTATAGGTCCACTCAAATTGATAAATTCCCTCAATCAATGGCCTTCTCTAGAAACATGTCGGTGTGTTTGTAAGAGTTGTGCAACAAAGAGATGATGATCTTCTGAAAATGTAGAAACAGCTTAGGGTAGATAGCAAGAATGGAGTTTCTGTGCTCACCTGTACGGTTATGAGCTTGATATTCGTAGAAGTCTTCAAAAATCTTAACAGGATGAGAAAAAAAGCTCCCACTAACACATAAATAACCACTAAACTACACAACAAGAAAACTAAGAACAACAGATTCAGTAAAAACCAAGCTATCATATTACAAGTTTGATTCTAACATGTAAAATGCGATACACCTATGTACCTTGTGCATTTGCAAAATTAGCAGAATCCAAATGTTCAAAGTGGACCTAAATTGTTAGGATGAAAAAAAAAGAGAGAGAGAGAGACTGTAGTCATCCACAGATAAATCTCTAAACTTGTCTTTTGTCCCACATCGGTTACTTGACTCACAATTATGTTGTTTATATAAGTCTTCAAACAAAAGAATGTACGTCGAGCTCAGTAACGAGGGCTTGTGACCCAAGTGGGGACAACAAGATGGTGGAACACTGGCCCGGTCCACAGGTCGGTTCTGTTGTGGCATGTTCTGGGCTGCCCAGTCCAAGCCGAGAGTGAACCGTGTGTGTTGAGCGAAGGCTTGGCTCGTGCGGTTCCTAGAGAGGAGGGCAATGCGTGAGGCTGGTTTCACAGAGCAGCGACCACCTCCCTCTCTCGGCAGTGGACGGATAACGGCTCAAAGCTGCTCAGTTCTAGCATGGCCTGGTGTCTCGTATCCAGTTGAACCACTATCTTTTTTTGTATGTTTTCCGATAAAATTCACAAACAAAAAGCACTACTACTCTCTTTGCTTGAGTTCGTAGAAGTCTTCAAAAATCTTAACAGGTTGAGAGAAAAGTGTTGATTTCTGTGAGGCTGATTGATTGTTAGATGTTGAGCGAAAGTTTGGCTCAGGCGGTTCTTAAAGAGGAGGGCAATGCGTGAGGCTGGTTTCACAGAGCAGCGACCACCTCCCTCTCTCGGCAGTGGACGGATAACGGCTCAAAGCTGCTCAGTTCCAGCATGTCCTGGTGGCTCGTATCCAGCTGAACCACCATCTTTTTTTGTATGTTTTCAGATAAAATTCACAAACAAAAAGCACTACTACTCTCTTTGCTTGAGTTCGTAGAAGTCTTCAAAAATCTTAACAGGTTGAGAGAAAAGTGTTGATTTCTGTGAGGCTGATTGATTGTTAGATGTTGATTTCTCACGTCAAGAACTCATACGCATGAGTTATGAGTTCTGTAATACGTAATGGCTGTATCAATTAGGCTTTGTACTGAGAAAAGAGTTTTTTCTTTTTCATATAAGAACAAAAAATATTGACTGCATGCATATTCATACGTAAGATGAACAATATGACAAGGCATTAAGATTAACTTATCTCCACATTTCTCAAGAGCTATCTCCTCGTGTTCCTTAGATTTTCCACAATCTGTTTTGGATTCCACCGGAGTACTCTTTATTCTTTGGTAGAGAGAAGGATAAGAGTTCTACTAGTATTCGAGAAGCTCTTTGTCGAGTTTAGAATCCGAGCAAAGCACGAATGGTAAGGAGCTCTTACCATCTTTTCAGCTCCAGTCCTCAAGTATCCTAACAAAACTCAGAGTGGAATCAGTTGAAATGCCTCCGATAATCCCCGCTGTGTTTGCCTGTCTGAGCAAGAAGGATTCTGCAGAAAGACTGTTCAAACTTTGTCTCGAATCTTCACTTAGACAGAAACTCTTCTTAGTAGACTTGGGAAGATTCTTACTCTCATCTATCTGCAAAAGAATTGAAGACGGTGGTCGGTGGCGTGGCTTGAACACGACTCAGACTTGCCTTCCGTACACGGTATTCGGTTGGAGTAGCATACTTGAGCTAAAACATGTGATGAATTGGTGAAAATCTGAAGATACATCACCAAGCTTCTGTCGGTAAAATGTTTAGTACTCCAGAGCTAGCAAAAAGTTTCCAACAATCTCAGGAAGCAACTTTAAAAAAGTTACAGACTCCCAAGTAATCTGAGGGAAGAACTCCTGTGTGGCTTTTTGGATTAACTAAGATCATAGAATCTGTAACATCACTCACTTTCAGCACTTCAAGCTGAAGTTATAGTTCCACTCAATAAGACAGAAGTAAACATCTAGCTATACATTTTCCTGCAACTTGTGGGTTATCACTGTTAGAGTGTTAGGTGAATTCCTTTCTCTCCTTGTAATTTACTGAATCCCATATGGTCGGTCTATCACAGCTATCTATAGGTCCACTCGAATTTATAGTTCCCTCAATCAATGGAATTTTCAAGAGACGTATCAGCTTGTTTGTAAGAGTTGTGCAACAAAGAGATGATGATCTTCTGAAAATGTAGAAACAGCTTAGGGTAGATAGCAAGAATGGAGTTTCTGTGCTCACCTGTACGGTTATGAGCTTGATATTCGTAGAAGTCTTCAAAAATCTTAACAGGCTGAGAAGAAAAAGCTCCCACTAACACCTAAACAAAACTACCAGCAAACTACACAACAAGAAACTAAGAACAGCAGATTTAATAAAAGTTTGATTCTACATGTAAAATGCGATACACGTATGTACTACACCTTGTGCATTTGTAAAATTAACAGAATCAGATGCTCAAAGTGGACACAAATTGTTAGGAAGAAAAGAGAGAGAGAGAGAGAGACTGTAGTCATCCACAGCTCTAAACTTGTCTTTTGTCCCACATCGGTTACTTAGCTCAAAATTGTGTTGTTTGTATAAGTTTTGAAACAAAAGGTTGTACGTCGAGTTCAGTAACGAGGGCTTGTGACCCATGTGGGGACATTAAGATAGTTGAACACTGGCCCGGCCCACCGGTCGGTTCTGTTGTGGTATCTTCTGGGCTGCCCAGTCCAAGCCGAGAGTGAACCGTGTGTGTTGAGCGAAGGCTTGGCTCGTGCGGTTCCTAGAGAGGAGGGCAATGCGTGAGGCTGGTTTCACAGAGCAGCGACCACCTCCCTCTCTCGGCAGTGGACGGATAACGGCTCAAAGCCACTCAGTTCCAACATTGTCTGGTGGCTCGTACCCAGCTGAACATCCATCTTTTTTTATTTTACAGTTTCTCCTTAGAGAGAGACTGTTCAAACTTAAGTCTCAAATTTCACTCGGACAGAAACCCTTCTTAGACTTGGGAAGATTGTTGCTTTCGTCCATGTGCAAGAGGATTGAAGACAGTGGCATCGCTAGAACACAACTCAGTCTTGCCTTACATGCTATCCGATTGGAGTATGATACCTGAGCTAAAACTTGGATTGGTGGAAATCAAAAGATACATCACCAAGCTTATGTCGGAAAAATGTTTAGTACTCCAGAGACACCTTTGACAGAGTTAGCAGGAGGGAAGGAACTTCTGTCTGGCTTTTTGGAGTAACTAAGATCATAATTTCTAACATCAGCTCACTTTCAGTACTTGCCAGCTGAAACAGTAGCTCCACTCAATAAGACAGAAGCAACCCTCTAGCCATCTAAAAAGGTCCACTCAGATTTTATATTTTCTAATCAGTTGAATTCTCCAGAGACGTGTGGGTGTGTGTTGTAAGAGATGTGCAACAAGGAATGGAGATTCTTTGCTAGTTTGTACGATTATGAGCTTGATTCCCTAGAGAAAAGGTCTCACGAACACATAAACAACTACCAGTAAATCACACAAAAAAAATAAAAGAAAGAGAGCATTTTAGTGAAGGAAGAAAATGTGGAGCAGCAAGAAGCCAAGAACAACATATTCAAGAAGAACCAAGCTTTCATATACAAGTTTGACTATAACATGTAAAATGCGATACATGTATATACTATTACACCTTGTGCATTTGCAAAATTAACAGAATCCATATGAACGTGGTACTTGCTCAAAGTGGAGACAAACTGTCAAGAAGAAGAAAAAAGAGAGAAAGAGGCTGTAGTAGTCCCTCACTGGGAAGTTTCTAAACTTCTCTTTTGTCCCACATCGGTTTTTTGACTCAGGTTTGTGTTGTTTATATAAGTCCTCAAACAATGAACGTGCGTCGAGCTCAGTAGCGAGGGCTTGTGACCCATGTGGGGACAATAAGATGGTTGAACACTGGCTCGGCCCACCGGTCGGTTCTGTTGTGGCATCTTCTGGGCTGCCCAGTCCAAGCCGAGAGTGAACCGTGTGTGTTGAGCGAAGGTTTGGCTAATGCGGTTCTTAAAGAGGAGGGTAATGCGTGAGGCTGGTTTCACAGAGCAGCGACCACCTCTCCCTCTCGGCAGTGGACGGATAACGGCTCAAAGCCACTCAGATCCAGCATGGCCTGGTGGCTCATACCCAGCTGAACCGCCATCTTTTTTTATTTACACTTCCCAGCTGAGCTCAGTAGCGAGGGCTTGTGACCCATGTGGGGACAATAAGATGGTTGAACACTGGCTCGGCCCACCAATCGGTTCTGTTGTGGCATCTTCTGGGCTGCCCAGTCCAAGCCGAGAGTGAACCGTGTGTGTTGAGCGAAGGTTTGGCTAATGCGGTTCTTAAAGAGGAGGGTAATGCGTGAGGCTGGTTTCACAGAGCAGCGACCACCTCCCTCTCTCGGCAGTGGACGGATAACGGCTCAAAGCCACTCAGATCCAGCATGGCTTGGTGGCTCGTACCCAGCTGAACCGCCTTCTTTTTTTATTTACACTTCCCTTTCTTGTCAATAAAGGTGGTTGAACACTGGCTCGGCCCACCGGTCGGTTCTGTTGTGGCATCTTCTGGGCTGCCCAGTCCAAGCCGAGAGTGAACCGTGTGTGTTGAGCGAAGGTTTGGCTAATGCGGTTCTTAAAGAGGAGGGTAATGCGTGAGGCTGGTTTCACAGAGCAGCGACCACCTCCCTCTCTCGGCAGTGGACGGATAACGGCTCAAAGCCACTCAGATCCAGCATGGCTTGGTGGCTCGTACCCAGCTGAACCGCCTTCTTTTTTTATTTACACTTCCCTTTCTTGTCAATAAAATTCCACCAATGTTTTCACAGAACCAAAATAAATGTCTTCTGTCCATTTTTTCCAAAAAGCACTCACTACTAGTCAACATCATTCTTTCCCTTTTTATTACATGCGTGACTCAGGGTGAAGCATGTACATAGCCAGAATTGTGTTCATGTAAGACGAAGGAGACACCATCATTGTGTTCCTCTAGCGCAGTTTTCATTTCTTGTAGCTGAAGAAAACTCATTTCCTCCACAGACCATTTAGCCATCTCACTCACTTTCTCATCGCCTAACCTTTCTTCCTCCACTTGGCTCAACTCGCTCCTAATTGCTATGTGTTCCAGTGGTTGACTTTCCTGCTGAAAAGAAGTATTGTTTTTGTAGCCGTAGAGATAGGAGTTTCTTTGCTCACATGTACGGTTATGAGCTTGATTTTCGTATAAGTCTACAAAAATCTTAACAGGCTGAGAGAAAAGCTTCCACTAACACATAAACAACAAGAAGCCAAGAACAAGAGATTCAATAAGAACCAAGCTTTCGTATACAAGTTTGATTCTAACATGTAAAATGCGATACACAGCGTATGTATTACACCTTGTGTATTTGCAAAATTAACAGAATCCAGATAAATGTGGTACTTGCTCAAAGTGGAGAGAAATTGTTAAGAAGAACAAAAAAGAGAGTGAGAGGGAGAGAGGCTTTAGTCCCCTACAAGGGCTACAAGTATGTTTCTAAACTTGTCTTTTGTCCCACATCGGTTTCTTGACACACATTTGGGTTGTTTATATAAATCCTCAGACAATAAGTGCGCGTCGAGCTCAGTAATGAGGGCTTGTGACCCATGTGGGGACAATAAGATGATGGAACACTGGCCCGGCCCATCGGCCGGTTCTGTTGTGGCATCTTTTGGGCTGCCCAGACCAAGCCGAGAGTAATCCATGTGTGTTGGGCGAAGGCTTGACTCAGGCGGGTCTTAAAGAGGAGGGCAATGCGTGAGGCTGGTTTCACAGAGCAGCGATCACTTCCCTTTCTCGGCAGTGGACGGATAACAGCTCAAAGCCACTCAGTTCCAGCATGGTCTGGTGGCTCGTACTCAGCTGAACCACCATCTTTTTTTTTGTTCACACCCAGCACCATCTTTTTTGACATATTTTCCCATAAAATTCAACCAACTCTTTTTAATATTACACTGTTTTATATGTTATGAAAACAAAACATTTTCTAAAGCTTCTCCTATCCACATTTAGTAAATGAGATAAATATATATAACCAAAATTGAAAAAAGAGCAAGCATGTCCATAGCCAAAAAGCACTACTACCGTCTATAAGTGTCAGTATCCTTCTTTCCCTTTTTTTATCACAGTTTATATGTGACTCAGGAAGAAGCATGTACATAGCTTGAATAGTAACCACAAGAAAAACCAGTAGACATTGTGTTCATGTAAGAAGAAGAAGGCACGACCATTGTGTTCCTCAGCTCCTCTAGCGCAGATCTCAACTCCTGTAACTGAGGCAATCTCATTTCCTCCACCGACCATTTAGCCATCTCACTCGCTTTCCTCATCGCCTCACCTTTCTTCTTCTCTTCCTCCACTTGGCTCAACACCAAACTCAACTCGCTCCTCGTTGCTGTGTTTTCCACCGGTTGACTTTCCTGCTGAAAAGAAGTATTGTTCCTGTAACGGTCCAACACGGAGTATACATTTGGATGGCCAAACGAGAAAGGCTTCTTGGCAGGAGAGAATACAATAATTGAGACCTCTACACCGCACAAAGTGCATAGCTCGCTGGCTTTCTTAAAAAGACCGGCTCTGCGTTTTGAGAATGCTACTTGCCTGTGGCTCTCTTTCTCTATCTTAGCCATCCGAATCCTTCGCCGTCCGGTGCTTTCTCTTTTCTTAGAAGTCATTATTTCTTGAGACGATAGAAGGATTGTATATTCATCATCCCTCCATCATATATAGAGTGTGGTGTAGCATTGTAAAGACTTCGCTTGTAACAGCTCATTTTGAATTAATCGATAATGAAATCTCAAGATTATGAAATCTCATTTAGTTAATGTTTTGATAAGGAAAGATTTAGACATACATAATAGCCGTTTGAGAAAACTGATCTGCTATTCTCACCACATGTAAATGTTTTTAATTAGGTTAAAAACATAGAAGGATGAATTATTGCTTCAGATAAAACTATATATTATACGGATGACATGTTACTTTAACCTCTTCACTGCTTTTGGTATCTAATGTCATCCTCACCTAATATATTTGGTTACCGAATGAAGAAGAAGATTTTGTTGTAAAATAAAATCGTGTCCTATAAGTCAATTCCCGTGTTCGTTTCTACTTTCTAAGCTTAATTATTATCTAACCCACGCCACCTGATTATAAAACAATACTGTAGTAAGAAAAATGTCTACGGCATTTATTTTTCTAAAAATAAAATAAAAAAAACAACATATATATCATCTGAATATGAATTAAAGAGGATTATGTGGCGTTGATTCCATTGATTCATACACTCTTTTTTTTTTTGATGAATCTTTGATATTTGCTAAAATTATATGATCATTCAATATTGTCATTTTCAACTTTTTAAATATTTCAACATTTCATATATGTTAATTAGGTTTGGTGTTGAAGATTTTTAGATTTTCTTTTATGTAAATGATTTTGTATAGTTGATTTTGAAATGAATAGTTTTTAATTCCGTAATATCTGGTAAAGTTGTTATTGTTTTTTTTTTTGCTAATACACTAATTCTAATACAGTTATACTAGCTGTTACACAAAAAAAAAATCAAATTGAAAACATCATCACCATCTAATCGATTCATCACAATAATAAATATAGTAATAAGTTGATAACCGTGGACCGGTCTCATTTAAATAGTGAGGACAGAAATGGAAGACAGTCTGAACACAATGATTGATTAATCACTTATAAACCTTATCACCTTTTAGCTCAAAAGAAAAAAAAATCAAGGAGAGAGAGAGAGAGAGATCCATGGAGGGTCTTCAAAGATCAACCATCTCCTTCCGCCGTCAAGGATCTTCCGGCATAGTCTTTGACGACCGTGTCATCGCCGAGCTCAACAAACAATCCACCGAGCAAAAAGACGAAAGTCAACGCGACGAACAGCCTAATAAGCCTATGTCTGAACGCTCAGACTCAGAGCAAGAGAAACCAATCGCCGGCGACGAGAAAGACAAGCTCAGACCTATCAAAACCGGTGTATCACCAACAGCAGGAGGAGGACTCGAGAGGAGTCGATCTAACGGCGGAGGAGCTCCACGACATCACAGAACAGCCGGAAGAGTGTCTCCCGCGGTGGATCCACCGTCTCCGAGGCTTTCGACATGCGGTTGCTGCACTGCGTTTGGGAAGAAACCGCCGGGGAAGAAGAATAATCCGAGGAAAAGGCCACCGAAACGCAGATCAAGGTAGACAATAAACTAAAGAGATCATACTGTCTTTGGTTCACTTTGTGTGTGCTCTGATACAATCTTTAATTTTCATTTTCGAATCTCTCCGGTTAAGCTTATAGATCGTAATACTTTGAAAATTTCTGTGTGATTGTAAATTAGTTATCTTTTTGTTGTCGGAAGTTTTTTCATTTCTGTATTTTTTTTGTTTCTTGATCACCGCCGCATTTCACGCCGTCTCCGCCGTGTCGTGTCCATAACAAGCGAGACAACACATTCCCATTTTATAAAAAATATCTATAAATAGCTGTCTTAATGTGTGATATGTTCTGTCTTAAAATTAATAATACTGTCCGTAAAAGACAACATGAAGCTCACTCAATCTTAGACAGTTTAAGAAGTAAACATTACATAACAAACTTACATCATTGAGGTCCGAGTTTAGGACAGCCTTCAGCTAGAGGCAAGTCCAAGTTGTCCACTGTCCTAAAAGTGCGTGGTATCATCTTATCAACATAAAGATTACCATCCAAATGATCGCACTCATGTTGAAGAATCCTCGCTTGCCAACCTGAAGCATTCACTTCGATCAGTTTCCCTTGACGATCGTAGCCTGTCACTACCACTTCAAGGTGCCTCTCGACCACAGCTCTGAATCCATCAACACTCAGACATCCTTCAAAGAAGAGAGCTTTCTTGTTGCTACTCGCTTTAAGCTCCGGATTCACCATTACCTAACAAGCAAAAGTTAACTCTCACTCATTATAACAAGTTCAATGACTAGTGATGTAACCATAGCCGAGCCAGCTGATTATTTAACAAAGGACAAGATCAATCGAAAAGGATCAAAACCAGTAAAGGTTTCATTAACTAGTTTTGTTAAATTCAAGCTTATTAAGCCTTTATATATTAATTCTCCAACTACCGATATAAGAATTTATCCTAACAGACTTCCATATACTCAAGCGTGAGCAATCGCAGGGAACAACATCAAGATATGACCCAACATCGGATGGTTCTAATACTATATTAAATTCAGGTTTAATGATAAATTTATTAAACATTTAGCTATAAATGGATTCACCTTAACCTTTATATATTAGTCTATTAATTTTCCAATGTGGGACTAAGTTAATTCATTAACAAAATCTCTACTCTTTTATTACCATAAGATCAAAGGGACGTCTGTCTTGAGCAAAAGTCTCCTCCTTTGGTGCGTAACTGATATACTCTTTTGTATCTTCAAGAACAATGATCTGAATCATCACCATGAAAAAACGGTTTAATCATTCACATTTTAAAAAGAAGAAAATAAAAGCATTAGGCTTGCTTGCTTACTCTTAAGGGGACACCAATCTGAGGAGCAGCAAGACCAACACCAGGAGCTAATCTCATTACTTTAACCATATCATCAATTATCTTCTGAATACGCTCCGACCCGATTTCTCCCGGGTCAACTTCTCGGGCCTTCTCGTGTAGAACCGGATCTCCAGCTGCCACAATATCTGGTAAGTTCACTTTCTTCTTCTTGTCCCCAAGACCCAGTAGCCAACCGGCTTTGGTCTTCAAAGAGGAAGAAGAAGAAGAGAAATGATAGAGGTTATGGTTCAACGAGAATGAGGAACCGGGTCTTGAAACGGGGAACCGGGTTGACCGGCATGAGACGGCGGCGGAAGCTGGGAGTAGACGAAGTGAGAATCTGAAAAGGGTTGTCATGACCGTCGCTTGGTCACACGGAGTCCTCCCGGGTCATTTCTTGAGATATGTCTCTTTGGGCCTTCTAATGTCTGCGGCTCTTTTCGGCCCATTATCATAGCAGCCCATTTTTGCAATTTGTCTTCAAGCAAATGTATATTTTGAATTTTTGATGTTTAATTGCTAGTTTAGCCGTTGTGGTTAGTTGTTATTAGCTTGAAGCAAAGTAGTCACAATGTAGAGAGTTTGCGATGACATTTGGATAAATTTCTAGTTTTCACTTTTGTATTCCAAATGTCATAACAAACGCTCTGTATTGTGACTACTTTGCTTCATGCTAATAATAAGATTAGATGTTAACAAGATGGAATGTAATATAAATCCAAAAAGACGACTTAGCAAATAGTTGAACTTGAAAATTTAAAATCTGAAAGCCTATTAAATTTAAGTAACACTAAATCATATATAACCAGAAATCTGAAACTCTAATTCTTAAATGTCAAACTGAAAATTTTCAATCTTAAAATCTAACAAAACATAATGTGGTCTTGAGGGAGCTACGATATCAATATGGAACCGGATCCGAATTTTGCTGGCCATTAATTTAATATTTAGGCTTTTTCAGCGTCCGGTGATCCAAGGATACATCGAATTATTCAAAAAAAAATCTAAGAAAACATAATATGGTCTATTTTGGAAGGAAAATTGTAATAAACAATTCAAATCGTAAAAAGGAAAATAGTATCCTAAACTAGTGATTCTTTTTTTTTTTTACTATTAGTGTACTTAAAGAACGGAGTGATGTTTGGAGGTGGCCAATAACGTGCCAGCTGTCGAGAGTAAAATTGTAAACATACATGCACGTACGTTGGCTTTGAGCCAATAGTTTATTAAATACGGTACATGATTGCAATATGATTCAACGGATCTGCCTTAAACCT